>MAVT02001382.1:0-13144 GCA_001702395.2 Diaporthe helianthi | reverse complement strand
AGCTTAAGTTATATCTTTTTAAAGATCTAAATATATTTAGATTTAAGCTAAAGGTTTTTTAATATCTATAAACATATATTAACTTTCTTTAATATTATTAAAGAGACTTTTAAGTAAAGAGCTACTCTAATATAGAGACAGAGTTGTAAGTATACAGTAGGTATACAGGTATACAAGGTATACAGGTATATAGGTATACAGGTATACAGGACCCCTAGGTATACAGGTATACAGGTATACAGGTATACTGTCACAACTCTAATTAAGGCCCGCTATTAAAAGGTTTTATACTATTAACTTAACTAAATATTAAATTTTAATACTTAACATAACACCTTATTCTATAACGTCTATTTATTCTTACTAATATCTTCTTACTATCGGCTTATATTATAGCTATAGGCTAATTAGTCGTAGGAACTACTAAGTATATCCTCGTATTTAGTATACCTAATTAGCTTCTAGGCTAATACTATTTTATAGCTAGATTATAGCCCTACTACTTCTCGTATACTAGTTTTAAGTAATACTCGCTTTAAATTTATAGATATTTACTAATGACTTATACTTTGTACTAAAAGTTAGAAGAACTACCTTAGCTTATATAAGATATAACTAAGTCTCTAAAGTAAGAACTTCTTATTTAGCTTAATCTTTCTAATATAAATAAATTATTAACTATACCTAGTATATAAAGTATAAAAGATTATTAACTAAGTCTTTTAAGTAATATTTATAATAAATAACAGTGTCATTTAATAGAGTTATAAACTTTTCAGTATATTATAAATATATAGGTATAAGTTTATATATATATAAAAGTTAATATAAATTATAAATGTGAAGACTATATAAACCTATATATATATATAATTGAGTTCTTAATAGTTTATATATATATATTTAAAATCTTTATAATTTATATGTTAGAAATAGAATATGTTCTGATTATTTCTAATTATATAGATATTTACGATAATCTTTGTAAATTATAGTAAAAGAATATAAGTTATTAGTAAAGACTTATCAATTTAAACCTAACATTACTAAAAAAAAACTAGTATAAGAGTAGTCGTATAGTTATAATTTAGCTACGATAAATAGGAGTAGCTTAGAGGGCGAATTAGATAGGTTAAATATAATAACCTACTTAATAGGTCTTATAACTAATTCGCCCACGGCCGGAAAAATGTTATTAATCTAATCTTAATATTTATAACAAGGTATTTTTATAGTAAAAGTTAAGTATTTATAGAAATATTAAAACTTATATATTTTGTGAATCTAGTGCCATTAGGTGTATTAAATTAGTAAAAATTAAATTAATCTAAATAAATAGATTTCATAACTTTAAAATTAGTTTAGTTATAGTTTAAGTAGTTAAAGTTAAAAGGAATTAAATAAAACAAATTAATACCTACTATCTATTTAAATTATTGAATTCTTTTTATTTAACTAGACTTATACTAAGTATTGTAGAAAGATAAGATAGAACACATCTTTTTATCTATACGTAGTACGGTTTATTATATAAGACGACTTAAAATAATATTTTCATTTACTTTTAAAAACTTATTTATAGCTAGAATTCTTTATTTTATAAAGTTAGTATAGTATTATAGTATATCTAATTTATTTATACTAGTATTATTAAAGTTTAATGATTTTTTTAAAATATAACTTATTTAAGTTTATACTTATAAGGGGGTTTATACATTTATAGATTTATAACTTGAATTATATAAAACTTAAACTACATTTAATTTTAAGTTAATAATAAAGTATTTTAAAGTAGTAATAGATAACCGAGCTTATTATAACTTTCTTTATAATATCTACTTAATTATAATATAAATACTAAGAAGTATTTATATTATTTCTCGTAGTAATTCAAGTTAATAATACTATAAAACTAAAAACATCTTAATCTTATTTATTTAATGTAAAGCTAAAGCGATATATATATATTTAATCTTTAAAAACTTTTTTTGTATTATAATACTATATCTTTAAGCGTTAAAGATTTTGTAGAGGAATTTAGTACCTTAATAATAAGTCTATAAATTAAGAAGTTAAACTACTTAGTTATAAAAAATAAAAGGTTTTTATATACTTTCATTTGAAATTTAAAGACTTTCTCTTACTTTAGAATTTATTATTTAACTTTCTAATAGTTTCTATAAATTTATTTATTATATTAATAAAGGATACTTTTCTAAGGAGTTAAGATCTAAGTTATAATACTAAAGTTATATTTCTATTTATTTATATAGATTTATTCTTAAAACTAGTATTACTAAGTTAAGAAAGACTATTAGAAAGAAATGTTTTAAGTCTTAATTAAAGGAATATTTATTAATTAATTAATAAAATTAAAGGCTTTAGTATTATATTAGTTATTTTTAGTAATATTAATAAATTTACGCTTATTAATAGATTATATTTTAATAATTTATCTTTATTATTAAATAGTTATTTTAATACTTTATATAAAATATAAAACTTGCTTTATTTATAATAATATTTCTAAGTATCTTTTAAAGCTTATTTAATAAGTTAATTTTAATACTTTCTATTTTAAAGTAAAAGTTATTAAGGTTTACTTAGCTAAAGCTAACAATTTAGTTAGAGTTTATAATAGGATACCTATATACTTTTATACTTAGAGGTCTTACATACATTGTACGCCTGTGTACCTGTTCTATACTCATAACTCTGGTTAGTAGGGTAGTTGACTTACTCAGGTTTAGAATTGGCTTCGTCCCGTACTGGCTATGCGCGATCCACGAGCTTGTCGTGCAGACTCCATTAGCTCCCGTTTCCTTTTTGACGACCGTGTTGAGGGTGGATCTAGATATAGTAGCTATCGCACACTCTAGATGCGGACTCTCCCGGAAGGTGGGCAAGACTTTCCAGCAATTACAGCTCTTTTGAGAAGCTCTCCCGACGGCTGCTGTCGCCCTTGAACATAAATCAGCTCCAAGAAATATTTACATGGATGTATAAAACATCTGTAAGACTGTAGAGTAAAGTTACCCTAATATGAACTTGATCGCGAACGATCCCCAAGATCATAATGGGGGTTACAGCGTGTATCAGCGATCGCTCAGACTCACGGGGAGAGGCTGCATCGTTCCAACCCAGAGGCTGATTAAAACTGAGTTGTCTCACAGGATCGCGAATTCGAAGAACCAGTGGGCTTTAATACGTAGACCATCTATTTATGAGACCGTTGTGAACCGTTGTTGTAGTTGTAGTTATTGTTGGTGGTGTTGGTGTTGGGATTGGAGGGGGGGGGGGCGGTAAGCTGAAGAACCATTGCCTCGTAGGGAGTCCCCCTGATGTCAACCCGGGCTATCAAAGAGGTGCTTCGGCGCTTTCGGCAGTATCGGTATTCAGATGGCGTCAATGATTGTCTGTTTGAAAGCTCGCAAATTGACACGCGGCCTCGAAGCGTACGTTCTGTGCCTGACAGTGGGACATCACAGAAGCGAATTCGAAGCACCTGCTAGATTTTGGGATGAACCCGGATGAAGTTAGGCCGTACTTGGAAGCTACTGCGGTCGGTGAAGAGGCATTCAAATGCTGTTGGGGGGTGCGATGATCACAATAGGAACAAGGTCACCAGGGACTTCAAGAAATGCAGGGCAATTATCAGCCAGCAGCAAGTCATAATTTCAAGTTGTCTTTGCCCAAATACCACCGGAGCCGACGGTACCACATCCCATTTCTTCCCTAAACATTGGGGGCCCCCATGGCCAGATCACGACCTCCAGATGTCGACACTAGCACGGCCCGGTTTGGGGATCGACCCGCCAGAAGAAGCCGTCGCGCTCTTCCTCGCCGCCGCGCTCGCAGGCATTGTGGAAATGGATTAGCTTCTCTTTGCATTCCTCCTTGCTCGTGCCCTGGGAGCCCTGCGACTTGTTGATTATTTCCATCTCCACCCTGTTTCCGGAGTTGTTGGGGGGGAATGAGTAGCATATAGAGACTTTCTGGCCTTGGATGAAGTTTCCGGGCACGTATCTCTCGCAGAAGTCGCCGATGGCCTCGTCGACGAGGCGGCCGTGAATGTCTGAGAACGAATGACCACCGTAGTAGCAGCATGAGCCTAGCGTGATGGTGGTGCTAGCAGCGCTGAGAAGGTAGAGAAGGATCCTGTAGGTATGCATCATCGATATGGGAACCGGGAATGTATTATTCTGATAATGAGTTGGGTTTATTGTCGCGGGCGGATGCTCAGTCAAAAAAAAGATGGATGATCAAAATGAAAACATTCGAACACAGCAGTCTGAGTTGGTCGATGTCAGGCCTTTGGGGCACAATAAATACTTGACTGGTTTTGATTCTGAAGCGCAGTGATGGACTAGCTGCACATGCATGTTGGGCGACTTGTGTCGACGATTCTAGTCGACGGCGTCACGCCATTGGAAACCATTCTCGCTAGTCTTGTTTCTACTTAAGTATGCAGCTGTCACGTGTGCCACCACCAGCTATGGTTGTCTTTGCCTGCTGTCATCGGCACCGAGTTTTTTTACTGCTTATTGTATGTCAGTTTGGATATATGCGAATAAAGAACGAAACCATATGATTAGATTAGGCTATACCTCCACGCGAAGAGCCTACCTACAGAGGTAAATATCCTGACAATGACCTTCCTACCTGACTGAGGCTACTCGACATTTTACGGTTCACAGGCTAGCTAACTTAGAGAACAGAAATACCTAGGTACATATACGTAATATAGCAGCTACCTTACTAAGTATATATAGCTATAGATATAGGAAAATATAGGACCCTGTCCGCTCTCGTATATTTAAGCCTACTTAAGTATAATTACTAGTGTTAGGTTAGTGATGACTAGCGAATACCTAGTGCTGTGTGTTTTTACCTATTCCTCTTAGCCTATGTCTGCCGTGACTTGGTCGACCTTGGATTAATAGGAGCAAGCCTCCATTTTACCTCGCTCGGAATTTCGCCAGCTTTGTCTAAACTCCTGTGAGTATTTCAATGGTGGATGTAGTGGTAGTCCCCGTGGTAATGCATGTCTGTGTCACTGACTAGGGCGTGGGTCCTCCTGATCAACACGGCGTTGCAAGGTTGCTAATGGCGGCTGTATAACAGTCAAATGGACATTGGAGTTTAGATCCCAAGCTGAAAGAGTTTGTCGCTTGCTTGAGATGCTGCAAAAATGATAGCGTATGCGCGGGACATTACCTAGGTACTTACATATGTACCTACCTACCTAGGTAGATAGGTAGCTGGTTTCGTTCAAATGTTCTTAATGTATATGGCCCCTGCATATAGCCGCAAGCTCTTAAAGACCCGGCAGTTTAACAGCCATGAACTGTTAGAAAAAGTGGAAATATTACGATACCTAGGTAGGCGGTTATTTGGCTTCAGCCTTGTGACGTATAGATTAGGGTAGGGAGCACCGGTCCGACGGCGTCGTTAACTGGAAAGCCGGCGAAGTAGTCGCACATTACTAGTATTTAATCCTTCTGATATGGAAATCCGATAGATAGAAGCAAGACTAGGAGCTTACTCGTATCCTGCCACACACACATACCAGCGCCCTCTCAAAGATGTCTGTTAGACCTAATACCTACCTTACTCTTACTATTATTACCGTTTTAGTTACATTCTAAGCTAGAGCTATCTTCGTTATATATCGTATTAGTCTTAAGCATTACTAACCTATTAATGGCTAAGCTACTAAATATAGTAATATATTTCTCGAAATCTATTATTCTTAAAGTAAACTCTTCGACTTTTAACTTTATCTCTATTAGTAATATTTTAATTTATAAATGACCTAGAAGTATATAATCTTCTTAAATAGTAATAAACGCTAAAAAACCTAGTACTTAGAAAAGAAACAGTATTAAAAAGCCCGTTTTTATAAGTACGTTAGTATCGCTTTATATTATATAAACGAAGCTAGAGAGCATTACTCTTAAAGGTAGTAATAACTAAATTAGTCTTTATAAGTTACCTAGGAGCTAATATATAGCGGAGTAGTTATATAATAAGACTTTTTTTTAAAAAAAAATAACTATTTAAAAGAACCTTATAAAGAAAGGTTTATCTTTAAGTATTTTAATAATAAGTATAAGCTATAATTTTAATACTTTACTTAAGTTTATAATACTATAAAACCTATTTTAAACTTGTAAGTAGTATCTTACTAGTATTATAAATTAATATAGGGCGGTATTCGAGACGTTTAGAGTATATAGTTATTAGTATAGAAAATTAAGGGACTCTAAATTCGCAATTGCATTTAAACCTAGATTGATCACCTTAGCGCGGGCAGTGCGAGCAATGCGAAAACGTCATTGTAACGCCTTAGCTTTTACTACCTTGGTAGACTCGTGACGCACAAAGTCTACCTAGGTACTTCGTCTTCGACGTACACTTCTCTGTTGTGCTACTCCTGCCAGCTATGTCGCATCTAATACCTACTGCTTCTATATCCCTCTAATAGAAGCAAATCTAACGACGACGCTTTATTGTAGCGAGGTGGAATCTACTGGCGTTTCTAAGACGTGGCCTATATCTATAAAAAAGCCACGGTAGCGGAGCTATAGCCATTGCTAAAAACCCTAGCAGGCTCGTAGCCCAGGGCGTACCCCCTATAGGGGAATACTAGAGGTTAGACCCTTACTTGCTATATAAATGTAACATCTGAGAAACGACTGGATCCCGGAAGGGAAAATCCTATTCCTGGATGTGGTTGTATTAGTTAGGTTCTAAAATTACACTAGTCTAAATTGGGCATTCCTCTTCCGAGAAAAGGAACCCCCCTTCCGGGAAGGGAGCTTAGGCTACCTTCACATCCTATATTATTATAATATAGCATGTTAATTTAACATGGTATATCGATTTAATATAGCATATTAACAGAAAGGGTAAAACGCGTCTAAAAGTAGAATAGCGCCTAGTTCGTATACCTGCACGCTTCTAGAAGAAAAAAATTTACAAGGCGTAGGCTTGAATTAGCGCTCTCACGGGCTTAAACTAGCGCTTTTACGTATAAGCCCGCCAAGCCACCCGCTCTAACCCCTATACTACGGAGATTACAACGGTTTTTACTCCCTACTCTAAGAGGTAAGTCTTGCCTCTAAACGCCCTAGAATCTAGCAACGCATAGACTAGGCGCTATACCGTTTTCGTTAACATACTATGTTAAATCAATATACTATGTCAAATCAACATGCCATGTTAACTCAACATTCTACGTTAACTCGACATGCTATGGCTGTCCTCTAATATCCCCCTATGGGCCATCTTCACATAATCCTTGGCAAAAATTGCGAACACCGCGCCGAACAGCGATCTCAGCAGGGTATTTGCAGCTAGGGCACTCGTGCTGTACTCAACATAGCAGTCGGTCAGATATCCCGTGATTCCAAGGAATAGCATGACCAACCCGAAGCCGAAAGGGACATCTGTACACCCGCTGCAATGCTCCATGCCCACGGAGTCGGTGGCAGCGCGGTCCAACCGAACCAGAGTAACCCGAGTGGAAGGAACCACGAAATGATGACAAGGTGCGGGAGAAGCGCTTCCGGTTGTGGAGACGCGGGTCCGCCGAGCTTGTGGACGTAACGAGCATGTATCCGATCGACCAGCGGCGACAGCAAGGCTGCGATAGCCATACCCAGGCCGATGCCAAGGAATGATAAGCCAGAAATACCGAGTGACCAGCCACGTGCACTCTGAAAGACAATTGGATAGGCTGTGAAGTCCAGGAAGAGGACGCTATATATGAAGGCCATGTAGAGTGATAGTGAGATGAGGATTGGCTCAGTGAAGAGCATGATCCATGGTCGTGTGAGACTGACAGAAAACCTCTGCTTCAAGGGTGGTTCGTGGGTTTGAGCCTCAACCCCAAGCCTAGGTTGGTGCACTCGCCTCGATTTCTGATCGAGCAACTTTGGAGGGTAGGTCTTAGGCAGGAGGACGACAGTGAGGAGGTAGATTGAAGAGGACACGATCAAGACCAGCCAGAAGTTCCATCTCCAAGATACATGCTGTGTTAGGAACCCACCAACAATTGGTGCTAGTACAGGACCGCAATAACTGGCGACTGTAAAGAATGCGAAAGGCACTGAGCGATGTGAATCTGGCCATAGATCCACAATCGAGCCTCCAGAGTTCGCGACGCTAGGTGATCCGAAGAAACCAGCGATGAAACGGAAGACGAGCAAAGCTGCTATGTTTGGCGAAAGTGCACATCCTAGGTTTGCTAAGCAGAATACAAGAAACGTCGATTGGTAGATGGGATTCCGGCCACTGCAAAAGATTGTGGAAGTTAGATGCTACGACAGCCTCATCAATGATATCGCAGAAAACATACAGGAGCTCAGCTAGAGGAGCGAAGAAAAACGGCCCGAAGCCGAATCCCACAAGATAAGTTGTACCACCAAGTGTTGAGACTCGCGTTGACGTACTCAAGTCCTCACTGATGGCGCGGATGGCAGGCGTGTGGACACTCGAGCTAAAACTGACAATGCTAGCGATCCCGACAACAATGCCCGTATACAAAACTAGAACGAGTTTTAAGACTTGTTAGCCTCGATGAGAAAGAGGGGGGCACATAGTCAAGTTTCTCTCCGTCTCATCACATACCTTTCCAGAAACGGGACTAGTTTTTCGGATCGTCTCCCCCTTCCAGCTTATAGAGTTGATTGTCGGGCTCAGAGCTGTTTTCATCCTGAGTGTTTGGGGGAACAGTGGCCTCCGCGAAGTCTGGCTTTTCCATTAGACAAATGACAACCTTGGAAATGTCATGAATTCTGCTGCAAAAATGTTGATGGGCAGTACAAGTCACACGTGGTACGAGCAACTTTGAGGGAGCGTTTTATTCCAAGATTGTTTCATAACGGCGAATCATCAAGGAGGCTGGAAATGTGATGTCATCCAGAACTTAGAAGTCAAACCAAAAGACTGCAAATAGTCTCATTTAAAGGCAGTCTGCATGCCAAGGGCTTGCGTGTCACTGGTTACACACCGGGGCAGCTGCTTGGGTTTCCTACGCTCTAGACCACCGAAAACATGGTTGGAAACGTGACGTGATGAATCCTTCGGATTATGCAAAATGTCACGAGCTGCGGGCTCTACTTTTACATCTGCGATTTCCTATAAAAATAGGCTTCCCACGCTCTTTTTACTTAGATAGAATAAATAAGCTAATTTATAATATTTAATCTACCCTACTTAATTTATAATAGTTATAAGCCTAGCTCTAACTTAATTCCCCTACTTTATATATAAATTAAGCTTATTTTCTTATTATTTAAAGCTCTTTAGCCTAATAAGTACTATATTCTTAACTACTCTTTTAACTCCCTTATTACTATAATAACTCTTAAAAGCTCTAATTATATTCTTATTAAAAGTATACTTTTATATAACTATAAAAGCTTCCTAACTTAGTTTTTATAGTTTAAATTCTATTATAGAATTAAAAAGATTTGGTAACTAATTAATCCTAATACTCTAAACCCTACTTATAGAACTTCTAAACTTCCTAAGTTTACTACTCTTAATAGCCTACTTAAAAAAAAGTATATAGATACTTAGATTACCTTCTTCTAAGTAGCCTATAAGTAAAAGAACTCCCCTTTTACTCTAAAATAGTATAGCTTAGAACTTATTATATTTATAGAACTAGATAAAAAATAGCTTAGAAAAAGCTTAAAGAGTATTATTAAAAGTAGTTTAAGAGATTAACCCTTTTTACTATACTCTTAAGCTACTAAATATTAATCTAGAACTAAGTAAACTATATAGTAGATAATAGCTTACTTACTTTTACTTAGATAAAAATATTTAACTTAAATAATCCTCTTAGGCTTAAAGTACTTATTAAAGTATTTAAGGATACTCTTATATTATTAGATATAAATACAAAATAGTTCTAGGATAATAGAGAGGAAAACATTAGATATTCTTTAAAACATTAGTTATTTATAAACTTTACTAGTTAGTAAGATATCGCATGTTGTTAAAATATTAGATATTTTTATAGCTAGCGGCTAGCTAGTAGCTAGCTAGTAAGGTTTTAGGGCGATAAAAAATGCGAGCTAGTCTATATACTAGCGCATAGACTAGCTTGTTACCTACCTAACTATAAATTAGATATTTATAGGCTTAACTATAGCGAAGACTATAGAGCTATAGACTACGGAGATAACACGTGAATATAGAATGCTAAGCTACCCTTTAAGGTAGTGTAAGCCTACTACCTAGCTACTAGCTAGCTGCCCGCTAGCTGCCCACTAGCTGTAAAAACATCTAATGTTTTAAAAACATGCGATGTTTACTATAATATCTAATGTTTCTTAGCTAATGTTCCTACTACTAAAACTATTATTATAAAGGAGTATTAAGTAGTACTAGTAACTACAAGAGTAGAAAGTATAAACCCTTTTAAATAGTATACTTAGTAGCTCTATATATATAAGTAAGCTAAGGCCTATTAACTTATAAAGGTAAATAGAGTACTTACTAGTAAAGACTTCCTTATTATTATTAAAACTTACTTTACTCTAAATTAGGTAAACGAAGTAATTTAGGAGTTAATAAAGGATAATAAGCTAGGGAAAACTTTACTTATACTTCTTAAGCTAAGTAAGTAGTTTAAAGTAATTAGCTAGTAGAAAGTAGGTGAATTTTAAGGATTTACTATATTTATTATATTTAATAATACTATTTTAAAATAGCTAAGATTATCTTAAATACTATAAAGCTAAGGGTTTAAGCCTAGGTACTACTACTTATACTATAAGGATAATAGTTTTTATACTTAAAAGCTTAAAAATTACTTTACTTTAGAGCTTACTATAAAGGGATTTTTAAAGAAAGTATAGTATTTTAGCTAGGATACTCTAACTCTTTTCTATTTAGAAAAGATATAGGCTTACTTATAGTAAAAAAAGTAAACTAAGCTTTATAAAATCTTAATAAGTAAGAAATAAATTAAGGCTAAAGTAGTAAACTTTAAAGCTATATAAAGAAGAGGAGAAAAGGAGTACCTTAAGGTAGTCTACCTTAGGGGTTTTAGTACTTATTTCTTAATAGTTAGTTAACTTAAGCTAAAGTAGATCTTTTTAATAGTTTATAATACTCTATACTAGTTCTCTTAGAGTACTTTATTAAATAATTATAGTATAGTCTACTTTATTAATAGCTAGAATTTACTTAAATTAGGCTTATTTTATACTTCTAGGCTAAATAAAATTATAAAAGTAGGTATTATCTTTTTTTTTATTTCTAAAAAAAGTACTTAAGTACTTTAAAATATATTAATTACTAAAAAAATAGTTTTAAGACTAGAAACTTAACTCTTATTAATATTATTATTATTAAAAGATTTTATATAAATCTTATTTTAAAAGCTTACTTAGGAAAACCTAAAGTATAGTATATAGAACTTACTTATATTTTAAGGTTTAAAGTATTAAAAAAGTATTATTTTTATATAATTTAAGTACTATTAGAACTTAGTCTTTATTAAATATAAGCTACTTTTTATTTATTTAAGCTTTTAAAATATTTTTTTAAGTAAAGTAGGTATTATAATACTTTCTATATTTACTTTAAAATAATAATACTCTATATAGCTATTACTTATAAAAAAAACTTAAAATACTTTTAATACTTATAAATAAAATATCTTAGCTTAAATACTTTAAGGGTATTAGTATAAGCTATATAGAGAGTAAAGATTAATAATATACTTTATATTAAGTATAAGTATTATAATACTACTTATACTAAGTAAATTATATTAAAATAAGTATTTAAAGATTATTTAAAATACTTTTTCTAGTTTATTTAGTAGGATTTATTTAACTTCCTATATAGTATTAATAGCTTAAATTAGCTTATAATAATTAAAGATAAGTACTTTAATACTTTATTTAGATCTACTTTAAAAAAGAAGAGTAGAGAAAATATTTTTCTTATACTTAGAACTTTTATAAGTATAATAAAGGTAAAGTATAGCCTTTCTATATATAAGATTAGATAAAATAATAATACTTTTATACTTTTTATATATAGAACTACTACCTATTAAGTTTAGTATAAAAATATAAGTATTAAAATTAAGCCTATACCTACTTATACTTATAAACTTAATAGGGGTACTAAGTATATTCGATAAAAGGTTATTACTTAATTATTTAAAATATATATTATAATATATCTAC
Source organism: Diaporthe helianthi (assembly GCA_001702395.2). NCBI lineage: Eukaryota > Fungi > Ascomycota > Sordariomycetes > Diaporthales > Diaporthaceae > Diaporthe > Diaporthe helianthi. Next base: position 923 of record MAVT02001382.1, on the reverse strand, counting down.
TTAAGTATGTGTAGCTATATATAAGCTTAGCTATACTATATTTATATAATAAATTATAATAGGAAGCTTAATTTTAGTAACTCTTATTATAGATTTTTAAGGCTTAGTTTACTAACTATTTTTATTAGTATACTTTTTAATAAGTATATAAGCTTATAGTAGATTTATACTTAAGCTAGGGAAATATTTATACTTATAATTACTAAGTATATTTACTCTTTAAAGATAGGGAAGCTAAGTATTATAAATAGAACTTTAAGGTTTAGCTACATACTTATATTAGGTATTTAGTAAGCTATAATACCTGAAACATCTTTTTATATAAGTTTTTATAGTTAAAAGGGTAATCTATATATAGAATATTATATTTAATAAAGCTCTTTTTTATACTCTAGATAATAAGGAAGAGGGGTTAAGCGTTAAAGAGTATTTAAATATACTTAAATAGATTATTATAAAAGATAAAGTAAAGGAAATTATACTCTATTAAGTACTTAAAATTAGTAATTCATAGTATAGCTAAATAAATATTATTAATATAAAGGCTTTTAGTATTTTATTAGTAGGCTTAAGGGTAGAAGCTATATATTTAGAAGGCTTTTTAAGCCTAAAAAGAACTTCTAAACTAGTATAGAGAGTATTAGAGGGAGGTAAATATAGGCTTATTAGAGCCTTTAATTTAAAGCTAGGAGCTTTAAAGGGTAATAGGTAAAAATTAAATACTTAGTAACTTAAGATAATAGTCCTTACTAATAAGTAGACTTAGTAGTAAGTTTTTAAAATAAACTTAAGAATTTCTTCTTTAGTAAAGGAAATAACTACTAATAATACTATTATAACACAAACTAATCCTTTACTAATAGTAAAATTATTAAACTTATATAGCTCTTAATAAAAAGAGGTATATAAATTAATAAGGGTAA
>MAVT02001381.1:0-13164 GCA_001702395.2 Diaporthe helianthi | reverse complement strand
CAGCAGCACGCACCTACCTCGCCTTCCAGCACGACGCCAAGCTGCACAGGCTCCCGACAAGGGTCACCGCGATCCACGCCTTGTCGTCGCTCGACGAGGCCAACCGCGGCCTCTTCAAACAAGCGACCGACCAGGACCACGACCACCATGTCGTCGTCACGGAACAGACAATCTTCCACCCCCAAGGTGGCGGGCAGCCCTCGGACGTCGGCACCATGACAGGCCCGGCGGGCGAGACGTTTGACGTCCAGGCGGTGCGCATGGATGCCGTGCAGGAGGGACAGGTCCTCCACTTTGGCCGGTTCGCCACCACCACCAACAACCCCGCCTCCTCATTCAACCCCGGCGACACGGTCGAGCAGGCCATCGACGCCGACAAGCGCCTGCTCTACTCGCGGCTGCACACGGCGGGCCACGTGCTGGGCGCTGCGGTGCGGCACCTCGTCATGAAGGAGGTCGAGGGCTTCGACGAGCTCAAGGCGTCGCACTTCCCCGACTCGGCGGCGTGCGAGTTTGCGGGGCTCATCGGGGCGCAGTGGAAGGAGCCTGTGCAGAGGAAGGTCGATGAGTATGTCGCTGCTGCGATGCCTGTTGAGATTGGATGGTGGGATGAGGAGGATTTTCGCCGGAATGGGCTTGAGAGGCTTATTCCTGATAGGAGTCTGGTGGCCGCTGGGGAGAAGTTTCGGGTTGTGAATATTGTTGGGGCTGAGGTGTATCCTTGTGGGGGCACGCATGTTGATAGGACGGATTTGTGTGGGAGTACGAAGGTTAAGAAGATTTCTAGGAGTAAGGGGACGTCGAGGGTGAGTTATACCGTGGCTTGAGCGGGTTGAGTGTTTGCCCCTGCTTCATTCGGGATGCAGGCTTTCGTTCCGTGTGATGTGGAGTGGAATTGACTGGATTTGATGACATTGTGCCCGGCCACATGTGCACTGTCGGTTTTCCTCAAGTGCTGGCTACAGATAGACGAGCTTAGACCAGATACGTAGAGAGCGGATGATGGATGATACGAAGAACGTCATGGGTCAGTATCTTCTGTCCTTTTCCCTGTCAACTGGTACCCTCTCCGTCCTCCCTCGCCTCTCACCAAATGTCGGAATTTGTCATGCCTGGAGGGGACCACTTCTGTGGAATACAATCATACCCTATCAAAGTTTGCAGTTCGGGTTGGGACTCTACAAAAGTAGAAGGTGCCGGACATGTGCCAGGCCAACATTATTATTTCAGGCCGCTGCGTCCCCTTTCGAGCCTGCTGTTGTAAACTTTGGTAGGCAAGGTACACCTCGCGCTTAACACACAGGCCTCACGTAATTAGCATCGAGATAGGTACATGCGACCATTACCAGCAGCCAACGGACTACCTATCTTTCTTTACATTTTGATTTCCTTGTGGTCTTTCCTTTTGCCAAGTTTGGATGGTGACCGTCCGCCGGGCAGACCGAGCCGTATTTTGCAAGTCGGACACTCAGGGGGAGGTGGGATACTGCTGCCCAAGTGGTGACGATGTAGGTGATGATTCGTCAACTTGGCTCGGATTTGGGTGACGCTGGGCCTTTTCCTCCCATGGTCCCCATTGCCTCTGTGGACTCTCAAGGGTGCACATGCAGGTTGATGTCTGCCCATGCTTGACTGGCTTCCATTCGAAATGACACAGCTTTCAATGTTCACAGCAGATACACCCTCGGACTGTAATATCCCGCAGCCCACTTCCGCTGTTACTGAAGAGCTTCTTGTCAGAGTCTCACCACGCCATTTGCTGAATTCCAGCTTGAGACTTCCTACTTTTTGAGGTTCTAGTACATATGGGTGCGTATCGATAACTGCTTGAGTACCTAGGTAGGCAGTGCTACAGGCTATGTTGCAAGGAGAAAGGGTGTATCTTAAGGCAGGTTCTCTTCTGGTCATGATTTGGAGCTCTATTCTTTGAGATTGTCATGTACATGGTTAAAGCGACAAGAACAGTACATTCGAGAACCTTGAAGGCTGTCGGCCTTGCAGCTTGCTTGCAGAAGTGCTGAGCGTTTCAAGGTTTGCCGCCGCAAACCACTTATGGATACTTGTTGAACGAAACTACTTATGTCCCTATCTCTTCACAAAAGTGACTTAGAGCTTGACAAGGTCAGCTTTTCGTTGACGTAATCCCTGTTAATGACCGCAGTCACAAAACTTCACCACGTGCACTTGGTTCATACAAGTGAATTCTCATAGGCAATTCACTTGGGGCCACGCCATTGCAAGTGTGTCCATAAAAGACCAGCCAAATTTTCCACCCAGGCTTCTACTTTTCTCTCTTTCATCCACAACCTCAAACTCGATTCTCTGGAGCAAAGCAGCCAAGCCAAGCTCTTCGGATTTCGCAGCCTCGAATACTACACACTCAAACCCCCTTCAATCTCCCAAGACTATCCCTCAGCAAACACCATTGCTTTCTCTACCGGTACCAACATTGAACAGCTTACCATGGCCGAACCGATTCCGAGTACCCGGGTCCCCCTCTGCCACCTCCTCGACAGCCTGCCGGTGGAGCTCCGCCTCAACATCTACAAATACTCCTTCGAGGGCTCACGCGTCCAAGCTTCCCTCGAGAACGCCGACTCCCTTTCCCACACGTCGACAAACGTCCTCATTCTCCACACCTCGAATCACTGCAACCTTCTCCTCACCTGCCGCACAATCTACCACGAAGCCCTCGACACCTACTGGTCCGAGACAGTCCTGCAGCTCAAGAGCCCACCCCAAGTCTTCGCCAGCCTCCGCGCCTTCGACCACGTCAAGCTACTGATCGACACCTACGCCTATCGCCTCTGCAACGCTCTGCCCGAGGCAGTGAAAACCAACATCAAGCACGTCAGGGGCATGGTGCTCCCGGCCTCGCGGAGCGCCTGGCTCAAGAAGAACCCCAACCTCACGGCCTCGGCGATGCTTGGCATGTTCAAGAGCCTGGCTACATGCGAGATGACGGCGACCCTTGCGCACCCCATCGACGGCCTCCTCTCGCACTATGAGGATCTGGAGGACGACGAGAGGTACAGCCGGTTCATGACGATTTGGCGCACTGAACCGGCGGCGTACTTGGGTGAGCGGTATGGGATCGTTGAAACTGATCGGGTTGCGTTTTTGATCAAGGGTCGGGTCAAGTACAGCATGCGCTTGGATGACCGGGGCGTTGTGAGGTTGCATGGATCTGCGAGAATTCGGGTATGTTCGCATCATTCTACTGCTTACTTGGTTGGAGTCATGGGGCTAACGTTTGTTTTCTTTTAATCTCTCTAGCCTCTGTTCTTCAACATGTCGACCGGCGTGGCATTCCAGGATATAACAGCCAGGATGGAGGAAGAGGAGGGCTACAAGAGGGCCACGCAGGTCATGAAGTAGCCTATAAGGGCAGGAGGAAAGCACTTGTATGATACCTTGTGGCAGCTAAAGGGTCGATCCTCAGATTGGATATTTTGGCCTCCGAAAGATATCAGAAGGTTTTGGGGCCGTGGTTCGGTTAAGGTAAACAGACTTTCAACAAGCATACTGAAAATACAAGATGGAAGGCACACAGGCAGGCCATATCTACGGATGATGCTCCCCGGTAGTGCTGTTTATGGATGGGAGATACCTTGACAGCGATTAGGAGCAATTGAAATGACTGCCCCGAGATAGCATGGCGATGTTGCCTGTTTGTAGTTAGGCAGCTTTTGAGCCGGGGGGGGGGGGAGTAAAGACTTCCCTAAATGGAAATTTTCAAGTCACCAGGATTCCGCTATGATCTGTTGTTTTTAAACACCCTAGGGTACACGCACAAGGCTAAGGCTATGTGCCTAGATTGTCTTTGAACACTGTATTCTTTTTATATATTTTTTTTAATGCTAGGTCTTTGAGCGTTTACTATTTATCATGCAAGGGGACCGTACCTACGCCTTCAGGATGCATGACGATTAAGAACGAAACCACCTAAGTCTGCACCACCTGATTTATTTTTCAGAGCAATCAATCTCTCCAGTCTTAGCAGTCATATTTTGTTCAATTTTGCCTTTATTATAGATCGGTCTTCTAACCCGCACTGTTGATGTGACCAACCGCCGAGAGCAGGTCAGGTCTGTCATTGAGTATCACAAGGATCCTCCTACCAGCGCTGACCTGGTATGTTCCTCCGGCTTTGCCGTTCTTCAAACACTTCTTCTGGACCTCATTCGCGAAACTAGCCACTTGTTTACAAGTGAGCCCTGTTGGTTCTTCTTGATCCCGCCTCCCACAGACCACAATAGCTGCAGTACCATGTCTCCCTGTCGTGGTACAATCTACCCAGAAATTCCGTCAGTACATGGTTCCACTGCCAGTGAGGCCTTATCCCCCGTTCAAGGGATGTCTTGAACTTACGAGACCCGCCGGGGTTGCGGATCAGGCACGGGTGATCTGGTGGTAGCCCTCGAACCTGGTTTATGACTCCGGTCACGTCTTCGGTCAGAGGGGATGGTGAGGATATTTGGCAAGTCACGCCATCTTGGCGGATGTGAACCGGATTGACGGCCAAGCTGACGAAGGAGGACACAAAGGAAAAAATGATAGCCTTTAAAGTCAACATCTTGATGTACCCTCTCGTGGTCTGTTTAGAGAATAGGTATTAACTTCTTTTGGAGTTAGGATCCGTGTGCTTGGATGTGGGATGTGGTGAACATCTGTTAGCTGACCTGATTGGGGTTTTCCTAAGAGATTATGTAATCTTGTGGTCACTTTAAAAATACCTTTTGGGAGGTGTATATTGATGTTGAAGGACTACCTAGGTAGGCTGTTTTGTGTGAGCTACAAAACTCCCGAGCTCTGCTGATTTTTGCCTAAAACGAATTAGGTGATTGCCTAATTATTGGTGTCGAAACGGCCAAGTCCTTGCATCGACGGTTCCAGTCTATAGTGCCGCTAGATTTGCATCTCGCTGACCTGGTCTGTGTGGCTGCCAGAATGCTGTCTGTGTTTCTGTCGGTGCAAGCACCACAGATTATCTATTCCTAAAGAGTTTTCAAAAAAAATATATTATATTCTTGGTCTATGGATCTTGCTCTCCACGGGAAGCACAGAAATATCCTGTGAAGACTACCTACCTACCTAGGCAGGTAAGTATGTAGGAGCATGTCTTAGCAATATTAGTAATAATGGGAATCAGCATAGAAGACTTTCGACAGTGACTTTATGGTTGCTTTTAAAAGTCCTTCTTCTGCAAATTACCATCATTTCGCTGTACAACATTTGAAGTATTCCTGTTGAGTCGTGTCTGGCCTCGCCACGAGTCAATCACAGTGGCGAGGTCGAAGCCATCGCTAGATGGTCACGAGTTAGTCTGGACGCTATTAAGCACCGTTAAGGTGTATTGGCTGTGCGAGTCAAGCCTTCGAAATTCTTGTTTCGTACTCAGGCAGTTTTTGTCTATGGAAAACTGAAAACTCGAGAGATTTAGCACCTGTGGCATGACGACATTGGTCGTTGGGCGTGGGAAATTTGAAGACTGGGAGAGGAAGAGTCCTGGGATGCTTTTATTGTTTGCTGTTGTCCCCCCCACCCCCCCCCCGAGGGATTGAAAAATTCCACCTTTGCACTGGGCGGGCCACATGCCGGGTTTTCAAGCCCACTGCGGGAAAATGAGATGCTCAGGCTGTTGGTCCGGCGTGCGCATCCTCACATGGGCAGTGCTGCCGTGCCCCAAGCCTGCATGCATTTGAACCCACCTGCGTACCACTGGCAGACCTTGTTCCTATTTTCAGCCCTCCCGAGTTCTCGATTGTGCCGCGGCGCGCATGCAACGACCGTCCTGGCCAGGTCCCCAAATGAGCCCTCACATTATGCGCCACCACACCAACGGACATTAAGCGACCCTCGGGAGGGCATCTCGGCGCTTGTTCCAATGAGCGTCATGATTCGTTTGGCCGCAGCTCAAACATGGGGGCCATGGCGGGTAGCATCTGTGGAATGGGCTGATTTGATTGTCAATTACCAACATGGCGGCCAAAAGGCCAGGTTGGGGTTCCTCGACAAAGAAGGTGATTTGCTATGAAAGGCATGCCGTCCCTCTTTTTCTATATTCAGTATGCGGCCCTCGGCCTAGGGGCCAGCCTTTGTCACAAGTCTGTGGAGTCAAATTCGACCTTCATTGATGGAATAAGAGTGTAGTGTGCGGGATTCCACATATTTGTTATTTGTGTGTCTTGGCCAGGTCGTGCTCGACTTTGGCAGCACTGAGTTCTTGTTCCTTGACCACAAACATTGATGAGCACTTCGGCGATTTCACAAGCATCTTTGACCTAAATATGGCTCCGCCGAAGAGGAAGCTTGAGCTCTATACCACCCTGATTTCTGCTTACATTGTGAATCACAACTTGTTTTCCTTCCAGGCCCAAGCCAGGGCTAGTGCATGACTTCACCAGTTGCTTCATTCATCAAGCTGGCCACATCCCCCCACCAATTGGGTCTACAAACCCCCACAGGCCCGTTGTATAACCACTTCGGATGTGTTAAGAATTGATTCTTTCCTCATCTTTGCCTAAAATTGTTCTTTTCTTTCCCATTTTGTCCCTCACGAGTAGACCACTTTCAGCACCCACCACCGTGTATCGACCACAACGAAAGTAGACCACCAAGAAGACGGTCAGGTCAAACCAGGCAAACGGCAGCAACACGAAAAACAAGCCGTGATCCAAAGAAATCGATCATGGCTGAAACCGACCAGACCAACCTCTCCCCACTCTTCGCAGTGCTCCCCGCCGAGCTACGCCTCCAGATCTACGAGGAGCTGTTCGAGGGCTCCAGGGTCCACTACAAGAAAAAGCACACGGTCGGAAACCGCACACAGCTCAGCATCTTGCTGCCCAGCAACCACTGCAACTTCCTATTCACCTGCGAGCAGGCATACGACGAAGCGCTCAAGACATACTGGCGCAAGACCACGCTCTACGGCGACCCCGATGACGACGAATTGACATTCTTCTTGGGGTGCATCGTGCCTGATTATGCGAAGCCGCTTATCAGGCATATCAGTGGCCTCAATAGTGGCGAGCTGCCCGACCGGCCCTTGGCGGAATGCCTGAAGGACTACCGGGCCTTGCAGACTATTGGTTTCGAGGAGAGGTGGTTCGTTGATCTTGATTCCTTGGGAGATCACGGCGGGTCGCCTACGATGAAGGAGTGGGCGGAGGAGAATTGTATGGCTGAATCCTGTGGCAAAGTTTCCAAGCTTGTCTACGATGGTGGCCCAGAGGTCGTCTTTCGCGGGGTGTACAGCCTTGCTGTTGGGGTCTATAGCCCCGAGTTACTGGAGGAGAAATTTCCCAACGGGGTTGAAGATTTTGAAAATGAGCGCGAGGTAGGTTCATTATGCTAAAACTCTTCATGCTGAGAACCTTGGAGGTGATCCCCGCGGATCCACGGATTTGAGATTGCTAACAAAATCTCTTTTCTCCAAATAGGTCTGCCTCTACAACTGCAGCAAAGAGAGGCGCTCTTTTGATGATGTTCCCCCTCAACAGAAGGATCAGGGACGCTGATTCTGCAGTACTGCCAGAAGGGTAGACGCCTGAACCACAAGGTTGTGGCGAGGGGTTCAACGGATCGTGCAGCAGGCCGTCTTGGATATCGATAGCGGACATGTCTCATCTTGTCCTTACTAGTGATCTAAGAAGAGCACCTGTCGCAGCTGGAGGTGCTGTTTGTATACTGATGTCAACCGATATGAAGGGAAAGATCCCTAAGAGGACGACCGAGGGCAAATAGTGGTGGCGAAAATTGGGCCGGAAACAAATATTCTCTGACGTTAAGCTCAGCTTCCTCGACATATCCCAAGACAAGTGACCCCTAAAATCCAACCACAATCCAATATTCGATCTAGAATCGTTCAGCAACTTGATGGCGCAGTACATTTTGTCTTGCTATATGAAGATGAAAGATTGCGAAAAGCGACAAGGCAACTTGGCCGAGTGGTCTAAGGCGCTACGTTCAGGTGGTCAAATCATCTTCGTAGTCTCGAAAGAGGCGTGCGTTCGAGTCGCACAGTTGTCAGTAATTGTTTTGTATTTTTTCCCCTGAAGAACTTGGTCATTTTTTTCTCTTTCCCTTTTTGCGCAGAGAGTGAAATTATATTATCATGTACAAGCAGTGGTCCATTGGTTAGAGCTTAACTTTCATGACTTTGCGCATACACAGACTATCCATCCATTGACAGTCTGTAGAAGACAAGGCTGGGCATGACTACTTGGTTAACTAGTTGATTTCGGTTGGTGCTTGGGGGCATCTTCAGCACGCCCTAGGACCATTGGAGGGAAGGAATGCACAGCCAAGTGGTCCATTCTCTGGATTTATGCCAGAAGTATCTTCAGTAGGCCAGCGTATACCGTATAGCACCCACCTTTGGCCACCCCTACCTTTAGACCACGCGATTTTCTTAACACCTATATAAACTAGAGGGCTTTACTTATAGCCCTCTTAACTAATTTAAATCCTTAAAACCTTGGACTTTTAGAGAATAAAGGTTACTCTTAAATAAAAGTATTTAGAGAGTCTTAAATTCTAAATAGATCTCTAAATTAAATAGAAGCCCTCTAAAAATAAGGTCTTATATAGCTACCTTAAAGCTGTTAATATATAGGCTATATTAAAGGTATATAATAAAATCATTAATATAGCCTATATATTAATAGATTTAAGGTAGCTATATAAGACCTTATTTTTAAAGGGCTTCTCCTCTACTATTAAGTAATTATAAGTATTTAAATTAATTAAAGAGCTTTATATAAAGTAGAAGTATTAGATTTATAAGTTTAGTAATTAAAACCCCTTTATTAGCGAAGAAACTTGTAAGTAAATAAACATTATTTATATAGATATTAAGAAAATTGTATAGTCTAAAGGTGGGGGTGGCTAAAGGTGGGTGCTATACGGTATTGATGTGAAATGAAACATGTGAAATGAAACTCCCCTGCTGGTGATGGATTTTGGAAGGAGTCCATAGTGCTGCACTTCTTGATGTCCCGAATACCCAGACATAGGCCTATTGTCTATTGTGCCCATAGATCAGATATTAGACAAGCGAGGAGAGGCCATTTTTAGTTGACACAAGCAAGGTTTGAAGCCACCAGCACGACAATCTAATATCATGTGAAACAGCTTCTGAATCCAACATTGGAATTCTCCTTGTTACTACAATTTGCAGATCAACCCGGAGTCCGACAGTAAATTATCTCAGTCGAGCGTACCCTCCAACTTGAGCCAATCATTCAAGTGCTTCTTTTTGATTCCCCTTGCACCTCCTCCTCCCCTGTTCAACGCACCACTTTGATCAAAATGTATCTTGCACATATTACGGCGAGGCCCTGAATGGTCTGGTTGTCATACAGAACCAACATGCAGCCACAACAGCCGCTCAGGAGACAACCCTCGCGGTGAACCTGAGCACCGGTTTCGATGCCCTCTGCCATGTCATGACATCTGGCTTTTGTAATCTTCTATCGTCTCTCAATGGCAAATATTCCATCCGGTAGCACTAATCGATAATTACATCTAGTTGTTTTGTACTCTCAGTTGGCGGGCGCGTAGCAAGCGGGATATAACCTTGGCCTCGGACTTCTGCGCCTTCATCTTGTCCTCCGTGTACGTGCGGGAAGTCTTGCGGCCCTCTTCTAGGTATCTGATCTTGTCGTGGATTTTATTCAAGTCTCCCTGTTCGTTGCGAAGCTTCTTCATAACCTCAGCGTGCTGCTTCGTATCCGCGGCAGCTGTCTGCGACGGGTCCTTGGCCAGCCCGAACAGCTCCTTGACCAGGCTGAACAGCGAAGCTTTCGGGACCTCAGCCTTGGGCGTGGGCTCGACCAACTTCTTGGATGACCCCCTGAACGTTCGAGAGAGCTCGAACACGTTGCTGACGATGTCGGCTGGCGCGGCAACACCCTGCCGGAGCCCGTGGGCGAGGATGACTCCCTGGGCTTGTTGAGCTGACTCCTGGCTCCCTTCGATGACAACGGTCTCCTTTTTGTCGCCGGGCAGTGTCTCCCAGCCCGAGGGCGCGTTAATTAGGCTTATGATAAGATCAGATGGAATCACCATGATCAACCCGTAGATAAAGTCCCGGCGTTCCGCGATCAGACGTGCGTAGTCGGACAAGACGGTGTCAATCAAGGTTCCCGCCTCTAGTATGAGCTTGTTGCTCATGTCGAAAGATTGAATGAGACTGTCGATTTCGCCCAGGGTGGAAGGGGCACCGCTGCTGATGTAAACTCTCATCAGCTTCAACCCCATGTGATTCACATTAAAGGCTGCCTCAATGTCACGAGAATGGCGAACAAATTTGTCTTCCATGGCATCAGCGATTGTGATGTTCACCTTGGTGATCTCATCCAACGGGATATTTGGCGGGCCAATGACCGGAAAGTCCCCTGAAATGTACTTGACAGGTCCTTGCAGGATCTCTAGTATGAGGCTCGCCCGGCCAGAAGTTTGGTCTCGCAAGAAGTTGTAATTCACAAGGACCAACTTTTGCACCATGAGAATTAGCTCGGACTCATGGAGCCAATCCCCTGTTGTTCTTGTGAGCAGCTCGTGGGTTACGCGAAACAATCTCTCAACGTCGACACGCAACTTGCCATCTCGGGCTATGTCATCTTCTGGATCGTTGCTTTCCGGAATGGGGCTCTCGTCGGGAACGTCCTGCTCCAACGATTCGCTGTCGGCGACGCAATGCTCCGACGGACTGACGATCTGGATATCTTGCTCGAAGGAACTGGCAGGCGGCGTGTCTCTCTCGGATGGATCGATGTCGGCAACGGCATTCTTAGACGAAAGGCTGGGAGGGTCATCTTGATCCGATATGTTTCCGTCAGGGCTTTCGATCTCGGTCTCAGAGAGGCTCCTGGGCTGCGCGCGTGCCAGCCATCCAGGCGTCTGTAGATGGTTGAGTATCCAGAGCGGGTCGTCAAAACGGCTGACCCAGAACGCGAAGCAGCAGATGACTAAAACAGGTACGTTTGTTGCTCGGGCAGTACTCAAGTGAGCCCAAAAGTCGAATTCGCTGAAAATGATTCTGACATTCTCGTGTTTTTCGAGAATCGCTACGAAAAAGGGATTGTTGAAAACAAGGAGAGGTTTCAAGAAAAGGAGCGCTTCCATCTTGGGTGTATCGTCTCTCGGGCGTTGTCGAGGACGATGGAATGTTTTGACGGAGGCGCTGTAGGTGTTGGGGTGGGGTATCGTTGGGGTACGATATTACATCGGCGTCGACAAGCCGTGGTGTTGGAGTCTCGATTGGTGGTGAGTCTTGCGTGTCAAGGAGCCCTGTTGCATGGAAAGTTAGGATTAGACAATGTGTCAGAGGGGCTGGGTCGCAAACAAACAGGGAAAGCGATGGTCGAAGTAGCCTGCTGTCGCCGTCGAGATGTAGCTATTTCGCCTTCGACGTGTGGTGGTCGAGGATTGAGTGGTTGATGGTCGAAGGTTGAAAGGGGGGGGGGGCGTGTGGTTGAGCGCAGACATTTGAAAGGTATCGACCTGGACAGGGAGCGCTGCCTTGCTTCGTTCGATGGCAAAGAGAAATTTTGGACCCGCTTGAATTGCGAAGTGAATTGATTCCAGATGCCCCTCTCCTGCGCCAGTCGTGGGCCCTGGGCGAGCTGTCAGCGCCATGCAGGAATTCTGGACAGTCGCTCAAGCGGCTCGAAAACGAAGTCTAAGATCTTCCTGGGCCTGCTCGTGCCTGAACAGATAGCCCTGATAGTGGCTCCCCTCCAGTCGATGAACTCGGTATACATGGCTGCAGATGGTCAGTGGATTATCGATCAGGCAGTGGGATTGATGGTCGGAGTTCAAATGTTAGGCCAGGGAGTTGGGCTGGACATCACTGCAGTGAAGGCACAGCTCAACATGATGGTGTAGGGCTTGAAGAAGAACGTCGCGGTCGGGTTAAAAAAGCACAGAAAAAGATAGATTTATATACTCTAATTAGAGACTTAGTATATAGTAGAGGGTAAGCGAAGAGTTAAATTATTATATATAGAATATCTTAAATCTATGTTGTAATGAAACTACTTAAATAGCTTATTTATAGTAGGTTTTCCCTATACTCTAGAATACTATTTTATAATTTCTTACTTTTTCTAATATGTTAAATTTATTTAGTATTATATTTAGATACTAGTTTTATAAGATTATAATAGTTTAATTTTCTTCCTTTACTTTTATATTATTATTAAGGAAATTAATAAGTTTTCTATTTATATTATTATATATTTTACTTATGATATAATCTATATTTATTTATTTAAGCCTTATTATAATTATATTATCTATATACTATATAAACATTATTTAGCATTTTTAGTGTATAGATATACCCTTATTATATAAGTATACTATGAATTTTACCCCTTTTAATACTTTTAATAAATATTTATACTATTATATAGAAATTTATTTTAAGTTATATATTTGCTTTTTAAATAGTAATCCCTTATTTATATATTTATAGTCTTAATATGATAAATAATTAGCTTTATATACATTTAAAACTCTTTTTTTAAATAGAAGAAGCTATTTTATATATTATTACTACATATTAGCTAACTTTTATTTAATGATATCATTAATAATTAAGGAAATATTTATAGTTTATTAATTATCAAAAAGATTTTTAAATTATCTATATATATAGTTAAAATAAAATCTATTATAAGAATATATAGTTTATAGTAATTACTATAAACCATAACTTTATTTATAAATAAGTATTTTAAAATTCTACTAAAATTAAGGTTTATTTATATAATAGAAGTTACTATTTATCTTTAAAATAATAAGTTCTTATAAAAATTAAAATAAGTAATAAAAATAGTTTTAATAGTACTTTAAACTATAAAAGTACTATTAATAGTAGTAATAATAATAATAAATAGTACTAGTACTAGTATTCTAAGTATTACTAGTATTACTAATATTACTAGTATTTTTATTAATACTATTAATACTTATAGTTTTATAGCTTTATAATTTTATAGTTTTATATACTTATAGTTTTATATACTTATAGTTTTATTATTTCTTATAGTTTTAGAACTCTTAAGAGAGTCCTTACAACTTATAGTAAAAGGCACAAGTTATTAGTAAAGATTTGTTGATTTAAAGCTAGTGTTGCCTAAAGAATAGTAT
>MAVT02001380.1:0-13175 GCA_001702395.2 Diaporthe helianthi | reverse complement strand
AAAACGAGAACCCAACAGTGTTAGGTCGTTGCTCTGCTAGATGCCGCCGAAGGCATGTTTAACGCCGTAAAGGAAAAGAGGGGAAGAAAATTAAATAGTAGCCCAAGGCTAAAAAATAGATTTTATACGCTTTAATTAGAAAGAATATATACGGTATAGGGTAAAAAAAGAAATTAAGATTATTATTCCAAAAGCTTAAAAATCTACGCAGCGATATAATTACTTATATAGCCCATTAGTAGTAGGTTTTCCCTGCGCTTTAGAATATACCTTTTTTAAACCCATTGTATATACAGCAAGCAATAAAGCAATACAACTAAAGCAACCTAATTAAAAACTTTAAGCGTTTTTTTTAGCGTTTTAACAGCTTTTTCTAGCCTCCCGTGCTACCTCTTGCTCCTCTTTTATAGCACGCTTTTCCTTCTCGAGAACCATCTTAACGGTGTTTACCTATAAAATATATCCAAGTAGAATTGCTAGTATAAGAACCTATTTGTATACTCTTAAAATATTAATGTACTTATGCGCAGCCTTGTTATATATAATAATGGCGTTTTTACAAAGTTTAGTTGCAGCAAGTATTCTACTTTCTCCTCTTGCTCCTATATCCTAATTAAAAGGTAAAAACCAAGCCCTATTAAATATAAGAATTATAACCTAATTAGTATATAAAGTAGCGCTTTTTGCTTTTACTTTTTTAATAATATTAATTATAAAGAGTTTGCTAAATTCCTTAATAATATTAAACCCTAGGGTTTAATACTAGAACATTTAGTAATTAATAAAGCACTTTAAGTTAATTTTGCTAAATTACTAAAAAATATTCTTAATTATAAATTCTATAGGTTTTCTATTGGGTAATAGCTTTTCCAGTAGAACGTTCTATATTTTCTTTTGCGTAAGTTCCTACTAAAAAATAAGCTAGCCCTTAATCTTTTTTAAGTTTTTTATCTTATCTAAAGTAATAATAAGTTAGTTTATAAGCTATTAAACCTATTTACTAGTTTTGTTTATCTTTAATTGGATTACAAATATCTATATATAAAGAATAGATTTTTTTAAAAAACGCCTAAACAAAGTACTTTATGCAAGGTTAAAGGTTATTCAATCTTTAACTATTTAGTTAAATTTTCCTTTATTCTTCTAAAAAAAAAAGCAATAAAGTTAGCTATATACTACCTACAATTTATAAATAAAAGTTAAGCAATTAAATTAAGTTATATAGCTAATAATAGTAGCCTATTAGTTTTTTTTTTAAAAAGCTTATTCTTTAAATATAAAAGTATAATATTCTTTATAGCTTTAAAATTAAATTTAAAGTTTTCCAAATTTAAATAAGTGTTTATAACTAAGATTTTTTTAAGTTTGCAATTATAAATAGCAACTGCTTAATAATTAAAATAGTAAAAAAGTAAAATAATAAACTAATAAGTTTTTTTAAACTTTTACTATTTAAAGTTTAAAGTTAAATATTTATTGTGCTTAGTAGGCTAGTTAAAAAGGAAAACAAAATTAATAAGGTTTAATAGCTGCTATTATAAAAGCAAAATAATATAATTGCTACAAAGTTATTACTTAGTAGCAAAAAGTTTTTTAGCATTATAAAGTAAAAGTAAGAAATACCTTTAGTGCTTTTCAAAAAAACAAGTAAATCTAAAAGGTTAATAAAGCTTAGGGTATAAATTAATCCCAAGAAAGTATATTTTTAAAATATACTTTATTTTCTCAAGGGGCATTTAATTAGCGTTATAAAATGGTAGTTGTTTTATTTTAAAGTTTCCCTAGGATTTAGAAATGTAAAGCCTATTTATAAAGATTTAAGTTTTAAAGGAATTTTAGCTAAAAGTTATACTTTTATTACGCTTAAATATATTCTGGTTTTTAACATTTACCGGGTTTGGAAAGTAAATTTTAAAATAGTAATTACTAAAGTTAGTATAAAAAAGTAGGGAATTTAGCTTAATTTTCGCTTTTTTTGGGTTAAAACTAATTTTTTTTTAATATTGGGTAGAGAGGTATTTAGGTTAAGCGGATATTTTAGCAAAGGGAATTTAAAAATGCTTTAAATAATTTTTTTAAGGTTTTATATTAAAATGTTTAATAAAAGCCCTTTGGATTTACTTTTTTTATACTATTAACGCTTATTTATCTTAGAAGGTATACTAATCAAAGTAGTAGAAATATAGATAACAAAAGGGGAGAGTAAAAAAAGAGTTTTATATCCCTAGGGGTTGCTATATAAATAGTTAAAAAAAAGTAAAAAAAGTAAGAATATATTTGGTTGGCGCAATACTTAGTAGTAACCTTATATAACTTGCTTTTCAAAGGTTTAC
Organism: Diaporthe helianthi; assembly: GCA_001702395.2. NCBI lineage: Eukaryota > Fungi > Ascomycota > Sordariomycetes > Diaporthales > Diaporthaceae > Diaporthe > Diaporthe helianthi. The sequence goes on along the minus strand of MAVT02001380.1, from coordinate 10,842 downwards.
TACTAACTAACTTAAGAAGAAGAAATTTAATTAAAATAGAATTAAGTAAAAAAAATAGTTGCTACGTTGTAAGAAAGAAAGAGAAAGATTTAAATCTTAGTTAAAGGTAGTAGATAAAGCTCTTTTAAATAGTTACTAGAAAAAGGGTTGTTTGGCAAAAAAAGTTATAATGCTAAGTAATTTATTAGCGTTTTTTTTTATTTAATTAAATAATAATTACCTAATTAAACTTTAATTATGTTACTAAATACTTTTAACTATTAATTCTATTAGTTTTTATTTTACTCCTTTTAAGTTTTTAAATTTCGTTGCTAGTAGTTGTTAACTTTTTTCTTTTTTCTTTTTTTTAACAAAACATTTAAACTTTCTTATTTATACCTATTTTTTTTAATTAAAATAATAAGCAACAAAATAAACGTTAATAATCTTGCAAATAATTTTATAAATAATAAATTTATTTTACTTACTAGTGTTTAATCCCTAAGCGAAAAAGCGCAAGTAAAGTAAGCGTTTCTAGATTTTATCTTTAAAAATAAAGAACTTGTTGGGTTATAAAGCAAGGAGAATAATTAAAAAAAAAGTAAAAAGCAAAAGTTATTTACCCTTACAACTTCTAAGCTTATTTTTAATTATAAAAGCCCTATTGCTTTTTACAATAGTGGTTCCGCTATATACTTTAAATAAGAAAAATATTTTATAGCTAGGTAAATTTAAGAGAATTCCCTTTACTATACCTTTATTAAAGGTATAAGTATTTACTACCTTGAGGAAAAAAGTGCTAACTAATACGTTACCTAGCTCTTAAACAATTAAAAAAGCTTTAAAAAGATTACAGCGTTCTTTAGCAAGCTCCTTGGAAATAAGAATTTTAAGTTTATCCAGCAAAACATCTATAAGTTTATAATAAAAGATATTAATAATATTTTTATAAAGAAAATAGTAGAATTACCCTATAAAAAATATATATTTATAATTTGCAATAATAAAGATAGATATTATATTATAAGCTTTTTAATTGCTACTTTATGGCGTTAAAATAAAACTCTATATAACTATTGTATGTTTAAAATGGGATAATACTTTTCCTAGGGTATACTTGTTATAGTCCTTTTTTTTAAATGCAAGTTAATCCAAGGATTTAAAAGAAACGCTTGCGCAAATTACATATACATAATTAAAGGCTAAAAATGCTACTTTAATAAGCTTGCTAATTTTACTATTATCGATAATGCTATTATAAGCTGTTAAACTAATTTTTAAAACATACTACTATTTAAACTTTAAATTAATAATACTACCTAAATTATCTTCCAATATAACTATAATAAGTATTGTAAAGCTTTTATTAGGAAGATTAAAGGGATTAAAGTTTAACCTAAGCGCTTAAAGCTTAAGAAACGTTAAAAGTAAGAGTAGGAAGAAGGAGGTTATAACTATAGGAATATTTAATGGATGTTAATATTAGTGCGAAAAGCTAAATATTTACAATAAATTTTTAATAACTCCTTTTGTAGCAAATAAAATAATACTCTTTAATTATATATTTTTAGATTAAATATATTCTTTTTGCTAAAAAATTAAAATAAGCGTATAAGATAAAATATATAAATAAATGTTTTATATGTTAGTATATTAATGCAAATAAGATAGAATAATATATTAGCTTTTAACGTTTTAAACGTTAAGGATAGAAACGGCGCTATAAAGGATGCAAAAACAAAAACAAAAAAAAGTAATTAAAAACTATAAAATATTTTATATTTAGTTTTTCGAGTATTATTATAAGCAGTTAAAGAAATATTAATATACTAGTTTAGTTATATAAAACCTATAGGTGGTTTATTGAATAACCTTATAACCAATAGATAATACTCTAAAGAAAAGTTAAAGGATGTTAAAAAAAACAAGAAAATAAACGTTAAGGATAATTGTTGTAATATTACCCTTAATAGCAAGGTAATATTTAACTAGTTTTAAAACTAATTAAAATTATTATTATAGTTTAAAATGTTTGCAAAGAGTATAAGTGCTATAAGGTTTAAGAAGGCTTAACTAGAATCTCTCTCTTTAGAGTTTAAAGCCTTAACTAATAGAGATTAAAATACCCAAAGAAATAGAACTTTAAGCTTCCAGATTCTATTATATTTAACAAATTTTTTAAGCTTGCGCGAGAAAAATATGCTATTAATTGAAATGTTATTTAACGTATAAAGCTTATATACATTATTAGGTTCCACAAACTTAATAATAAAAGGTTTAAATTATCGGTAAGTTAACTTGCGAAAAGATAAGTAATTAATCTTTCGTTGTTTATTAATAACTAATACAAGGTTATCCTTTATTAGTAGCTATAGTTTTGTAAACCTCCTATATATATCCTTTGACGTAGCCTTTTTTCTATATTTTGCTATAGTATTCCATACCTTTAAAACATTTTCCTTAAGATTTAGCAATAATCGAAGCTGGTAGATTAATATATTTTTTGTAAATATATTTAGGTCTTATGCCTATACCCTTTAAGTAAGAATATTAATCTTAATAGGGATAATTGGCTTATACCTATAGAGAAGATAGAAAGGGCTTTTTTTATAAAAACGCCTTAAAGATATTTAATTAGCAAAAAGTATATATAGCAATATACTACGCTAGCTTATAATACTATGCTCGTTTATTATCTTTATTATAATAGTAACTAAGTTAAAATAGCTTTAGTTTATAATACTATTGGTATAAGGGTTGTAGGCTAATAAAAAAACTTAGTAAACGTTAATTTAGCGTAAATATTTTGCAAATTTGCCTATATTCTCTCTTTCTCTATTAACAACAACCTTAAAAGGTAGGCCCTATTTAAATAGAATGTTGTTAATGAAAAACCTCCTAATGCTTTTAGCGTTAGCTATACGTAAAGCTATTACTTTTGGCTAGCCGGTTAAGTTATAATAGGCCTTGACAAAGTATATACAACTCTAATTAAAGGGAAGGTGCTAAACATTAATATAAATTTTAGCAAAAAAGCTATTTAGTATAATCGAAATAACCCCATTGTTATAGTGCTAAGTATCCCATTTAGCACACTTAAAGCAGGTAGAAATAGCCTTTTCTACGTTGGTATATATCCCCTTCCAATAGTATATAGCCCTAATACGCCTATACGTTGCCTTACACCTCTTGTATCCAAAAAGAGTATATATATTTTTAATAATTCTTTGTTTTTAATTAGGATTATTAATAACACGTTAGCGTTATAGCTTCTTTTTAAGCAAATACTAAAGAATCTGCTTATATATAACAAACTAGAAGGCTATTCTTTTAAATATATTTAACTATTTGCCCTTAAGATTTAGTAGAAGCTCCCCATAGATAAAAAAACAAGTAATTTACTTGGACTACTTTAACTAAAAACAATTATCTTAAAGCAATAGCGTTTAATTAGCTTTTAACTTTAATGCCAAAAGCTAAGCAAGTGTTAAGTTATACTAGTTCTTAATGTTACCCTTATAGCAGCGGTTTTTATCGTTAAACAAGCTAGTAGGCTTTTAAAATAGGGTATTTATAACTAGATTATTTAAGCCTTTAATATAAACTATTGTAAAGTTGTAAGTGCAAATAATAGCTAGCTATTAAGTAATTAGGGCCCCTAGAACGTTTGTTGCTAAGCTTTTAAGCTGCTAAATAAGAATATTTAAATTAGTTTTTAAGAAGAAATATATTCCAAAAACGTAGAATTAAAGGCATTTAATTGCATATAGTACTGCGCGATATTCTTGTTTGGTGGCATTATAAAGCTTTTTAGCTTTTGTTTAGGTACTACTCTCGTAGTATATTAAGTACTAAATGCTATTAACTACTTGTATTAAACAAGCACTTTATCCAAGTAGGCTAGCATTAACTATAAAAATAATATCTTCTTTAGCGTAGTTTAGGTTAATTAGATATAGCTTTAAGGTAATTACTGCTTTAATTTAGTTTATTGCGTTCTTGTAGGTATTGTTTTAGGTAAAAATAGCTTTTTTTTTTAAAAAGGTTGAATAAAGGCTTGGCAATAATGCTGTAGTTAGGGATTTACGCTTAGTAGTAGTTAGTAAGGCCGATGAAAGACTAAACTTAAGAAATAGTAGTATACGTTGTTTATTCCTTAATTTTAATAATCTTTTTGTTTGTAGGCAATTAACTAAAAGTACTATATATATAGCCTACAATATTGGCTTGCTTTTTACACTAGTTAGACTTTATAGCACTAATTACTCCTTTAGCTAGCTTAATGTTGTAGAGTATATTATTAAGGTTTTTAATATACTTTACAATAAACTATTTAATTCTAAGGAGATTAGAAGCTTTTTGCCTACTATAGTTTGTAGTTAAACCTTTAACTATAATATTGTTCATAAAGGGTTTGCAAACTTATAGAATAAAGTTATAGAAAAGCTAAACTATACAATGTATAAATTAGGCAATAGAATTTATAGCTCTTATGGGAAATTTATACTACTAAAATAATTTAATTAATATAGCAAAGGTTATAATATCCTTACTTTTTTTATTTAGCTTAATTTAATTGTAGCTAGAAAAAAAGTTAAAAAGGAATAAAACTATATATATTGCAAACTCTTTAGAGAATTCGTTTATAGTAGGAGAAATAAATATATTTTTAATTATAACACTATTGGCCTAGCTAATATTGTTAATTAATTAATAGCTTTTATTTTTTTTATTAACAAGAAACTATTTATTATAATATAAGGTATAAAACTCCTTAATAAAGCTACTAGCCTAGCGCTTTTAAAGCATTTTAATAGCAATTTTCTAAAGAGTTTTAGGTAATATATTATTGTTGTTTTAATAAGCTTTATATAGAACTATTTTAATAAATTGCAGCAAAGCAACGCTTATATTAATTTGGAAAATATAGGTAAATTCCCAGGCTAGAGTCTTCTCTTGGTTAAAAAGTATATAGATAAATATGTTTTTTTTAGCAATTAAAAAGCTATTATAGCTTTTCTTTATTATTGCAGCAAGCTAATTAAAAGTAAAATGTAACCTTTGTAGAATATTAAAAAACTTAGGCTAAATCCAAGTATTATATATACTACCCTTGTTAGTATCTATAGCTTTTTTAATTTTCTTTTTATATAATAGTTTTTAGTTAATAGTTTTATTAGGGATAAAGCTGTTTAAGGGATAGTTATTAACAAGGTATACTTTAACACTTATGCACTTATATAGCATTCTAATTGCTAGAGCTAAAGTTCTTTTAATTGCTTTAACTATCGTAGCTAAGGATAGAATATTGTTAACTTACTTTCGGAAACAAACTACTTAGTTTACTTTGTAAGATTTGTACATACAATAATAATTAGGCTAAAATATTCCTTTCTCCTAATATATTGTTTTAACTTAGGCTTAAACTTCCTTAGTATATATAGTGGAAATCTTTTTAAGGTTATTACTAGTTAAAAGGCTAACTACCTTATTACTCTCCTTAAGCTTTAGTTAACTTAGCTAGCTTTTAAAAGGTTAAACTAAATTTCCAATGCGCACTTTATCTTAATTAAGCTAATTAATCCTAGCTTTAATAGCTAAAGTATAAAGAATATAACGCTTAAAAACTTTTATACTAGCTACTAGAGCAACGCTAAAGGGCTTTTAATTTCTTTGTCCAAAACTATATATTATTCTCAAGTTACCCATAGTAACGTAGGCAAACAAAAATCCATTAGATTTCTTAAATATAAGGTTTATATTTAAAAAAAAAAGTATTCCCAAAAGAATATAGTAAGCTACGTTGTGCGTAATATTATTAACTACAAAAAAAACCTAACGAATTCGCTTATAACTAATACAAACCTAGTTCTTTGTTACTCCAATTAAAGATAAAGACTTTCTATTGTAAACTATAGAGTTTATTAATTTTAACTAAGCGTAAAAAAAACTATTATTATTGCAATAAAACAAAGGTAAAAGGTTTATCTTAGCTTTAGTGTTGAGGAGAGCTAATATAAACGCTTAAATATTATTACCTACATGGATTATTAGATAGGCGGAACTATAGTAACTTTAATTAACTATATCCCTAGTTGTAGCAAAAACAAAATTAACCTTATAGCTAACAATAAACTAGCTATGCGTAGTATCCAGGGCGCTTACAATTAAAACTAATAGCTAACAAAACCTAAGTGCTATATCTTATACTAGTTTAAAAAAAACTTTCAATATAGTCCTAGTACTATTTTGTAAAGCGTAAAGCTATTTAATTAGTATAGAATTAGTGCTACCTAGTACTAATAAATTAAAAGCGCAAAGCTTAATAGTTTTAAAAAAAATAGTTTATACAGCTACTTCTTTAAAGGCTAAAATAGGTTTAGCAAGCTTTTTAGTGCAAAAACGCCCAAGCAAGTTAGTTAATTTTGTAAAACTTAAGCTATTTAGTATACTCTTTTTTTAACTATATTAAAAATAAAAATTCTAACTATTCTCAAGGTTTTAAGTGTTTTAGAAAGCTTTAGTTAACTCTTTGTTAGTAAAACAAATATAAGTATCTAGTATAAAAGTATTTAAAATAAATTTAAATATAGCATTATCTTAATTAAATATTTTCCTAGTTATTCTTCTCTTTTTTGTAACAATAGCAAGGATTTAAGGGTTAATTGGGCATATTAACTTATTACTAATTATTACTATCTATATCCTAGCGTTAAAAGCTATAGTTAAACTCCTAATATAACCTAATTTAGAATAGTTTGAGTTAAAAAGGGTCTTTAAAGTACTAAGTAAGGCATTACCTTTAAAGAAAAGGTTGTTTTCAACTATGCAGTAATACCTTTAAATACAAAGAAGATTGATATAATTCTTTTAAAAAAGGAATTTAAAGCGCTCTTAGATATAAGCATTTATTTTTGCACTAGGCTAATCGTAATACCTATATATTGCATTTAGGTTTAAGTACTTTATTAGGCTTTTTTTAGCTTTTTAAAGTATGCTAATAATAACTAATGTTTTTTTTCACTTAAGATAATAAATAAGTTAATAATTAGTAAAAGCTTTTAACTTGGGGCAATAATAAGTGTTATAATTAAAATTCATATAGCTATAACAAGCCTTAATAAACTCGTTTTTGCAATATTAAATACTATTAATAGTTATATAAACCTTATTGTTATTATTTAACTAAAGTTTAAAGTTATTATTATACATAATAGCTAGGGCTTGGATAAAACTAATTGCTTTAGAGCTAAAAAGCTCTAAGTTATCTTGCCAAGCGTTATACAAACGAGCTTTTATATATTTTTAAATCTTAGCAAAACTATTTCCTTCTAGCTAAAAAAACTTAATAATATTAATTTTTATATCTATAATACTCTTAATAATATAGTTAATGGGATTATTCTAAAACACTATTTTAGTAAAATATAATCTTTAATTAAAAATAATACTATTGCAAGAAAACTATTTATAATTAAAAATAAAACTAATATTATTAAAAAAATAAATAGGTTAATCCTATAGAATAAAGCTAATGCTAAATATATTCTACCTAGTATATTTAATCTCTTTGTTAAAGAAGTTTAGAAAAATAAATTTAAACTTAAGCTAAAGCATAGTTTTTGGATTAAAACCTATATATTTTTTAAAAAAAAGAAACTTTTTTACCTAAGGGGGCAAGTATTTATAAAAAAGCTAAACTAGCGTAGTAGCTAGATCTTTAGCATTGCTAAGGACTTAATTATACTTAATAACTTTAGTCTTCTATTTATGTAAGTTGTTGCCTAAATTGTTTTTATATAGCCTTTTAATTACTTTATTAGGATCTACTTATATTAATTTGTTATTTATTTTAAAAAAAGCAATAAGCTACTACTTTTAAATTTACTAAGTTCTAAGGCTAATAGTAACTTAGTTAATTATTTTTATAAGTTTACAAAAACTAATATTTTACTTAAGTAGCGTTAAAAGATTATTTTTTAAGTATAAAAACTAATAAGCTAAGTTTTTAATATTTAAAATAGCCTAAAATATATTAGTTTTATTAAACCTTTTTATACTAAAATTATTTATTATAATAAAAGTAGCCTATAGTAGAAGAATAGCAACTAAAGCAATTTTAGCTATATATTAAGTTTAATTAAATATTCCTTATAGCTATGCAACCTAAGGTAAATACATAAGCAAAAGTAAAAATTAACCTTAAATATTTTTAACTAAGTTATTAGGAATAAAAGGAATAGCTTAAGCAAGTCCTTTACTCTTATATTTAAAGCGCTTAGAAAACTAGTTTTTGCCTTACTTACTAACATTAGCAAGTAAATTAGGAGGAGAATTATTATACTAACTCTTATAGAGAGGAATTAAAATAGAGGAAAGCGCACTTAATGAGCTTAATACCTTAGTAGAAGAGAACAATTATCCCGGAATATTTTTAGCAAATAAGGCCCTAGAAGGAATAGCTACAAGAGGGTTTCCAAAGTTAGCTATTATTTTTAAAGGTATTTAATTAAAAAAGCGCAATATTTATAACCAAAGGTTTTTAAAGTATTTATAAAATATAAAAAAGTATTTTTTTTTAGTTGTTTAAGGTTTAGTTTATTAGAAGAATAGAAACTAAAAGTTCTTATTTGTATCTAGTAGCGATAATAGCTTTGTTAAGACGAATACATAGACTTAATAATTAATTTAGCTTTATTAATAGCTTATTTATTCTATATTTTCTTTAGTTGCTTGGGATTCCAAGTATCTACAATAGTAGTTAAGTTATAATAGTTTTATAAGTTAGTAGTAGTTTTTAGCAACTATTAAACTACTATTTTACTAAGCTTTAATTGTTACTAAAGTAATATTGAATATATATTAGGAGTATTATATTTTTTTAATTAGAATTATTAGAGTATTATTAAAAACTAGGGCCTTGTTAGAAGCTTTAAATATCGAGGAGAGTTGTTCTCAATAGTATATATATTTTTTGGCTAATAACCAAAATAGTTAAAAAGTATAAAGAGTATATTAAAAAAGGAGTTTTCTAGTAAGAAACTAATTTGCGCTTTCTTTAGGACAAGTAATTCCTTGCTAATAAGGAGGATTTATAGGCTTGATTTCGCTAATAGCGGAGTACTAATTACTAGCCTTTAGATGATTACTAAGGCTTGATAAAGGCAAAGAGAACAAACTATAGGTAAAGGCTATTTTTTTAAATCTTTATCTTTATTAAACTAAAGCAAAATAACTAAAGAAACCTATATTTGATTTATAAAGCAAATACTAGTAAAAACGAGAACCTAATAGTGTTAGGTTATCGCTTTGCTAAATGCCGCCAAAGGTACATCTAACGCCGTAAAGGAAAAAAGGGGAAGAAAGTTAAATAGTAGCTCGGGGCCAAAAAATAGATTTTGTACGCTTTGATTAAAGAGGATATGTACGGTATAGAGCAGAAGAAAAGATTAAGATTGTTGTTCCAAAAGCTTAAAAATCTACGCGGCGGTACGACTGCTTATATAGCCCATCGGTAGTGGGTTTTCCCTGCGCCCTAGAACACTAGGGTAGCCCTCTACTTAGAAGTTAATCTAATAATAATAAAGAAAGTTAATATATTTTTAGAGATATTAAGAAATTTTAAGCTAGAGTTAGAATATATTTAGACCTTTAAAACTCTTAAACTTAAAATTAAGAATCTTATAAAGTACCTTATAAAAAGGTAGATAAAACTAAGTTAACTAAGCTTAAAGAAATGCTCTATTAGATAAAACTAGAAAATACCTAAGTTATAGAAATAGGGGATAATTAAACTAACTTAGTTTTAAAAAACTATACTTATAAGTCTTTTAACCTTAACGTGGTTCACTAGTTAGCCGATTATACTACCTTATTAATTAGTTTTGCTAATTCCACTAACTTTAGCTAGCTTTAGCACTTACTAAGTACAAAAGAATTAATTACGTTTAGCACTAATTAGTGCTAACTAGTCTTAATTGCTTATTTCCAATTGATTTTATTAATTTAAAGTAATTAGTAGGCTTGCAGTACCTATCTAAAGTAGGCAAGTTTTAGTAGAAAAATCCGCGTCCCTACCAAAATAAACCATTTTAGTTATATACAATTAACCTTAATCTATACCAGCTAGACTAACAATTTGGGCGATCCGCTACAAACTACTAAAAAGAGGGCTATTATTTACTTGGAATTTAAATAATTAGCCTTTTCTACATATTTCTTATAAGTTTTTGCGTTATGCCTAGTTTTATTGCAGTTTCTATACCTTTGTTTTATTAGTTTGCTATAAACCGCCTCTTTACTATTACTAGCTATTTTACTAGCTAGCTGCTTTCCTTTTTGTTTTTCTTTAATTATAGCTTAAAAATCCTTAATACTAAGTGCCCCTTTAAGCTAAACCCAACTTCTTTTAGCCCTTTGGCGCTTAGCAAGCCTAATATTAGCCTTTTTAAAAGTATAAACTTGATTATTTAAAAGAGTAATCTAATATACTATTACTTGTACGCTCTTTATAAACTTTTTAACTACTTAGATAATTAATATAGAAAAGCTACTTTAATAGTTTAAGATTTTGCTTTTAATAAAACTTAATTGCTAAACAGTTTGGTAGGTATTTAATAGTATTTGTAATTTCCATTTCGCTAGTAACATAAAGAGGGATTATACCAATATTTGTAAGTAAACGTTTAGCTTTGAAATAATAAAATCTAAATCCTATAAAGAAATAATAGCCCCTTTAAACCTAGCCTTTATATTTTTTTCTATAAAAACCTTATTATAGGCTACCTTAAATACAATAAAAAACTTAAACTTAGTAATATAGTTAACTAAGGCTTAGATAAAAATATTAATCTTACTACTATA
>MAVT02001379.1:0-13183 GCA_001702395.2 Diaporthe helianthi | reverse complement strand
AGTATAAAATTCTACCTATAGGCGAGAACTACTACTAAATTAGGAATAGGTACCTTACTAAGGCCTAATCCTTACTAGAATATGACCTGTTTAATTATAGGACTATACTGACTTCTGAAAAGAATCACGCCCTTAGACGTTGGCTAGGAACTAACGCAGCCACCGCACTAGGTATTTAGGTGTCCTTCTAAGTTGGACTAAGCTTCTCTGAGGACTAGTTCCGGAAAGTACATGCCATCGGCTGTCGTCGACGCGTGGACCTTGGATATTTGGGTCTCATAGTTCCAAATTCTACGAACGGATTAATACCGAGGATGTAACAATCCCCACCCAATAATTACTATACGCAAAACTCAACAGCTATGAAGACCAATTGAGTTTTGCGCCGCCGATTTCATTTACTGTGGTAAAAAAAGAGTTTTTCAACGTACCAGCCTACACTAAATCCAACTCTGCCCTCGCCGCTCCCTCCCGGCCGCAGAACTGCGATACAGACCACCCTTGGCCGTGCCCAGTCCCTCACTAACCAGTCCAGCCAGGAAGTGCACCCCAACAGCCACGCCGTCGACAACCATGACCTCCCTGTCCGCCATGCCGACGGCCCTCTGGCACACGTCCCTCATCTCGGTCATCCCTGCACAGCCCAGACAGATACAATCCGCGCCCCTCTCGACCAACCTCCTCGCCGCGCTGGCCAGGCCCGCGTAGACCTCCTCCTTGGGCCGAGAGTCTAATTCCAGCACCGCAACGTCGGCCGCGGCACAACCCACCGAGAAGTTCCCCAGCCCGTAGGCGTTATTAATAGAATCCTCGTGCAGGATCTTGGACTGCTGCCCCGTCGTGATCACGCTGAGCCGCTCCCCGCACATCCTGCCCGCGTACAGCGACGCCTCCATGATCCCGATGCACGGCTGCGTAAACTCCTCCCGCAGCATCGGGATAAGCGGGTGTGCCGAGAAGCATGCCACCAGGAAGGCGTCAAAGTCCGGCTGGCTCGGGTCTGTGATGACGGGGTGCAGCGCCCGGAAGCAGTCTGCTGCCGAGAGGACGGCGTCTGCGCGGCCTTCTATGGCGGTTGGGGCTGTCGGCGGTGCTTTGAAGCCGTGGACTGTGATGTGGGGCGGGAGCGTGCTTGCGACGCTGCGGAGGCAGGCTTCGGTCATGGAGGGTGTTGAGTTTGGGTTGATGAGGAGGATGGAGATGGGCCGGGTTGATGACCCTGTCACTGACGGCAACATGTTGGCCTTTCTTGGGGCTCCCTTCTCTGAACTGTAGAGGTACGTAAGTATAATACTCTTGTGCTCGTTATTTCTTCTGGCTTCACGAATGAACGGTGAGGTTGCACGACTGGTGTCGGCGGAGAGATGCCGCAGCGGCCCACATGTGCGGTTTTTTCGGACTACCCTGGAGGGAGGATGCAGTGGTTGGCTTCCCCTTTGCCCGCCGGCAACGAGTCTGCTTGCCCAACAACGCCGGTCGTTCCGATCAGTGTAATATGCTACAAACAATAGCGAGATAAGAATGTCTGGCGGCAATGCATACGCAGGGCTACGATTTTTGTGTTCTACGAATGCTTGCAATGGAAGCACTTCAATGTTGAGTGCTGCGTGCTAGAGGTATAGAGGACAACGCCCCTAACCCTTGTTTTAGAGCGTATCTATTATATATTTAAAGGTATAAGGTTAGAAAGTCGTCTTTTAACCTCTCTTAGAACTAGATAAGTATAATTTAATTAATTCCTTCCTTTAATAGCTAACTTTTAACCTTTATAGTTATAAGCCTAATATATAACTAATTCTTCTTATAAGAAAGCCTATATTAGATTAATTAGTTTAATTACTTTATAATACTCTCTCTAAATCCTTATTCTTAACTCCTTAAGAAAACTCTATAATAACTTCCTTAAGTACTTTAAAGGTAGTCTATAAGAACTTATATACTTTTCCTAAGTAGTATATATTACTTAGATTATACTATTAACTTTAAAATTACTAAGATTAAGTTAACCCTAATATAATTAAGAAAGATAAAATAACTAAGGGGTTCCTAAAATTCTTAGAATAGGTTATATTATATAAATAAGCCTAGAGGGAGATTTACTAAGCCTATATAACAAATTGTAGAGCTTATAAAGAAGTAGAATAACTTATAACGATAGATAATAAAACCCCTTTTACTCTTAAATAGAATATGAAGGAATAGCTAAAAAGAGAATATAATAGATAACTTAGTTAAAGAATAATCCTTATCCTAAATAAGTTAATTAAAGTAACTAATCTTTAAAAGATTTAGGAATAAATATAAAAGACTATTTTTAATAATATTCTCTCTATATATATAGTAAGAATAGTTAATTTAGATAACTTTATTGTATAAGAAGTTATTAAAGCTATTAAAAAGACTTTATTTTATTAAAATTAAGTAAAATAAATATAATTTAAATAGCCTATATATAGTACCTAAAGAAAGCTAGGAAATTAGGAATTAAGCTTAATATTTAAAATAGAGAATTTAATAAACTCTACTTATAAGCTTATATATATTAAATACTTAAAATTAAAGGGTTCTTAGGTATAGATAACTTCTTTTAAGCTATTTTAGTATAAATTACTCCTAAATAGGTTTAAATAAAGTAATAAAAGGCTATTAAATAAGAAGTATTTAGAAAACTAACTTAAAGGCTTAGTAATTTAGCTAAAATACTAGGGGCTTTACTTTATATTAGTAAACTATTAAACTAATCTAAAAGTACCCCTATTTTTACTATACTTTTAAGAAAGGAAGCTCTATATTTTACTACTATATTTAAAACTTCTTACTTAAATAGCTATTAAAAGAGATTAAATAGCTTAAATACTAAAAATATACTAAAATACCTATACTAAAGGAATAGCTATAATAAGTAGTATAATTAGGAACTTATAAACTATTATATACTTTAATATACTATAATAAGGGTAAAAACCCCTTTTATTATAAAATACTACTCTAAAACTTAGCTTTACGAGATTAGAGATTAACTTAAGGAAAAAAGGTTTAAAAACCTTACTTAGGAACTAAAGAGGAAGAGTTAAATAAATAGAAAGACTAATTTAAACCTTTTAAGTAAAGGGGTTAATATTAGCTTACTATACCTAAGTACTTTTAAGTTAAGGTAATTTACCCTTACTATTTATTTCGTTTCTTTTACTCTTACTTTTTACATTCTTAAACTTATTCTTATTATTTTTCTATTTATACTATTTTAATTAATCTTTTAGTTTATACCATATATTTTATAACTTAGAATAGATTCTATACTTACTAAATATATAGTATATACTAGTATTAATCCTTTATAACTACTTAATAAGAAAGTTAACCTAAGAATATATATAACTATTAAAAATTCCTTATATATACTCTTTAAAAGTATAGTTCTAGATAACTATAAGGCTATATACTTAGTTAATAGTATTAATAAACTAGATTTAAGGTTTTTTAAACGTAACTTATATAATAATAAAGTTAAAGTAGGTACTTTTTTTATAGAAATACTTAGATATAGAATAAAGCGCTTAAAAAATATAATCTATAGAGAATAAGGGAGGTATATAAAAGATCTCCTCTTCTAAAATATAGTAGTAGTAAAAGACTTCTATATTAATATTATTTCTAAGGTACTTCTTTAAGAAATAGGTACCTAGTATTATAGAAAAGATACTATATTATATTTTAGGTTACTTTTAAAAAGTATAACTATTATAGAACTTACTTAAAAGTATAATCTAGTTTTTATTAAATATAAGCTACTTTCTTTTCCTTACTTTTAAGTATTAGAGATTAAGCTAAGTATAGCTAGAATAGTTAATATTTAAATCTTTATAATAATAAAGAGGTACTTCTTTAGGCTTTCTTAGGATAAAGCCCTAAATAGAGATAATTTTATCTAACTTTAGTACTTATAGTCTAGTTACCTAAGTATATAAGGCTTAGAAACGCTTATAAAGTAAGGTAAAGAAGTTAAAATCTTAGGAATTAAGAGAATTAACTATAAATATTATTTAAAAGTATATACTTTAAAATATATACAGAGGGTTTTATTAGAAAATTAGATCTTAAGGTCCTTCTTTAGGGTATTGTAGGACTTATTTATATATAAATATACTCTAAATAGTTATTCCTATATACTAATTATTTATAATAAATATAGTAGAAAACTTTTCACCTTTTTATTAGTATTTAAAATATAAGATAATATATTATAAGTAATTCAATAATTTAAAATACTTATTTAAAGGTAATATAGCTTTTTAATTTATAAGATTAAATAGGATGTAAAAGTAGCTATTATTAGCTAAATTAAAGATATTAACTATATATAACAGGTAAAAGATAGTAGTATTAATTTAGAAATTACTTTATTATAAACGTTAGAAGTAAATAAGGAAGGTAAGAAAGCTAGAAAAGCTCTTATTAAAAAGACCTTAGTACTTCTACTTAGTTTAAATCTACTATTTAAGCTATAGCTAGAAATAATTATTATAGTAGCTTATTTTTATAATATATTACCTTTACTTAAAAAGTAGGGATAATTATTAAATCTAACTTTATATAAGTAGTTTAACTACTATTTTTACTAGTATAAACTACTTTAGATTAAAGATGAGTGTAATGACCAGTTAGCGATAGCACTGGCTTCTTCCCAGCGACTATAAGTAGTAGCCCCCGCAGGCCCGAGGAACAAGGGCTAAAGGGGGAAGAATTAGTTTTATACCTTTACTACACCTAATAGTACCTTTTCCTTAAACCTTCTACTAGCAATTATACCTAATAAATATATACGTTATTATAATTTTGATTCTTCTTTTTTATGTTACCTACAATGCTACTACAAAGAGAAACCTTTTAAGCAAGCCTCGCGCTAGGGAGCTTGGGTACTATTTAACAAAAGGAAGCTTTACGCTTACAAGAGAAAAATCTTTGTTTATAAGAATAGCTAAAACTCCTTCGCAATGCTTAAGCATTTTTTAAACGATAACTAAAAAACTTAAAGCTTGCAAATATTACTACTTTACCTATAGGCTATAATCTATAGTAGTACAATAGCTAGAAAATAAACTTTAAACGCGCTTATATTTTATAGCTACAATCTCTCTATAATAATTATATAAAGGTTATCTATACTTTGGATTACGTAGATAAAAAATACCAAAATTAATAGAATACTTATATAAAATCCAAGATTTAAAAGTAAGAAAACAATAATAAAAACTTAGTTTTTGTTTTTAACTACTATTTATAGAAGAAATTTCGCAAATTTAGCGTTAATTACAAAAAGGATCCCTAAAACGTTACAAGCTTTATCTAAATAGCTTTAAATAATACCTATTAAAAAAAACAATAGAATTTATAGAGCTTTTACTAGTATTTTAAAATACTAAAGTTAAAATAAAAGCTTTATAATAATGCGAAAAAAGTTAATTTTTTTCTTTTTTAGCTTTTTATTTAGCTATTAAGCTATATTTATACTAACTACGCTATAGCTATGCCTAAAAAACAAAATAATATAGTTTATATTACTTAAGCTATTTAAATAAATATACTTAAAAAAATATAAAAGTAAAAATATAAAAAAATAACTTTAAAAAAAAAGGGGTATTAAAAAACCTTAATAAAAAGTTTAGGAGTAAGCTTTTCGAGAAACTTACAAACTAAAGAAAAAGAAATTTTAGCTAAAGCTAAAATAGAGGGCAAGCTTTTTAATTTAAAAGGTACGCGCGTAAATTATCAAGTTAGCTTCCTTAGAAGGCTTAAAAAAGTACTAATAAAAACCCCTAATAGTAGAATTTTTTTAACAAATAAAATAAATATACTTAGTGTTTTTGTTATAATAGCACTTATTATTATTTAAATAATTGCTTTACTTCCTCTATTGTTAAGGTTTAAGTAAGCTAAATTAAAGAATATAGTAGCTTTTAATTATAAAGCTATTATTAAAGCTAAGGATCTTATAGTAAATATAATCCTATAAATAGATCTAACGCCGCTAGGGTTTACTTTATTAACTATATATTAAAGGAAAAATAACTATACCCGGGGAAAAAAATAGTAAAAATTAAAAAAACGTTTGTAATTCCAAGCTAAATAGCTACGGGAAATAGCTATAAAAAAATAAAAATTAATCTAAATATATAAGCTATAGTAAATTTTATAAGCATTTTATTTATTAATTGTTATAAGCTTAAAAAATTCTAAAAATACTTTATTTCCATTATTAAAGTTTAATATATTAATATACTAACATTTAAAGTTTATAAGGTTTTTTTATTACTAAAAAATTATTATAAAAATAAAAAAAAAGGTTTAGCATTATATTATAGTAAAACGCAAACATGCTAAATTTGCTTTATTATTAGGAATGCCTAGCCTAAAAGCCTTTTGCTTTAGTATAAAATTTGCCTTAAAAAACTAGTAACTAAAGTAAAAATACTTACGTTCTCGAAAATAAACTTTATAGGTATTTTACAAGGAGTTAAAAAAGTTTACTATATACTATACCCTTTTTTTTACCAAAAAGCCAATAAAGCTTAATCTAGGCCTTAATAATAACTCCTAAAACCTAAGGGGAATAGATAACGCTTTAAAGCTTGCTTTTAATTCATTATAGATTTACCCATAATTAAAGGGAATAAAGGATTTCTTTTAAAAAGAAAAAGCAAAAAAATTACTACCCCGTTAAGTAGCTAATTATACTATTAATTTAGTTCCAAGAACTTTACCTTTATTTTTTTTACTTTATTTGTTATTACAATTAAAGCTTAAAATTTTGCGAGATTAGCTAAATAAATTCCTTGCAAATAAGTAAATTAAGCCTAGTAAGAGTTTAGCTAGTGCTCTAGTCTTATTTGCGCCAAAGAAGAATAGTACCCTTCGCCTTTACGTTAATTATTAAGCACTTAATAAAATTATAGTAAAAAACTACTACTTACTTTTTTTAGTATTCGAGATTATAAACTACCTTGTAAATACTTAGTATTTTTTGAAAATTAATCTTACTAATGCATATTACCGGATTTGCATTTAAAAAAAGAATAAATAAAAAACTATATTTTAAACACAATATAGTTACTATAAATTTACTATTATACCCTTTAGGCTTACAAATGCACTAGTAACTTTTTAATTTTTTATTACTAAAGTCTTTAGCAATTATATTAATATATATACAATTGTTTATTTAGATAATATCCTTATTTTTTTCGCTAGCAAGAATAAATATAAAAAATACTTTTAAATTATTATTAATTGCTTTATAACGGTAGATTGATTTAATAATCCTAAGAAGTATAGTTTTTTTAGATAAAATGTTAAGTTTCTTGGGTTTATTGTTAACCATAAGGGCGTTTAAATAAACTTTAATTGTGTTAAAACTATCCAGAAATAGCTTATACTTTAAAGTTTTAGGAATATTTAGGTGTTTTTTAGCTTTTGCAATTTCTATTAATATTTTATCAAAGAATACTTAAGGATAGCGCGCCTATTAAATAAATAGTTAAAAGGTATAAAAAATAGCTAAAAGCTAGAAGGAATTAATTTTCTTTTCTTTAAATATAAAAGCGCTTAAAGGGCGTTTAAGGAACTAAAAACTAAGTTTTAATAAACCCTTTTTCTTTGCTATTATAATCCCTTGCTTTTTATTTAAATTAAGTATAATGCATTTAATAGAGCATTTGTAGTTGTTATTTTGTAGCGTTATTTATTAGACAAAAAGCTAGTTTAGTACTTAATTGCGTTTTAGTTATAAAAGTTTTTAGGCATAAAAATTAACTAGTTTACTTATAACAAAAAGCTAAGTGCTATTGTTAAGAGTTTTAAGTATTAGAAATAGTACTTTAAAAGCATTTGCAAGCTTATTATTGTTTTAATAAATTACTATAACTTTAAAAAGTTTATGTTTTAACAAGAACTAATATAGAAGTAGGTATAATAGTTAATATATCTTGCTAGGTTTAACTTTATTATAGAGCACCGCCTTAGAAAGATAAACCCTGTAAATGCATTATTGCAAAGGCTAAACTATTTATTAGGCGAAAAGCTTACAAATTTGGGATAAATTCCAACATTGGAATTAAAAATAGCTACAACTATAGGGAAAACTTTGTAAAGCTTCCCCGAAAACTAGTTTGCTACAGTAGTTTTAGTTAAAACAATCCTTATAAAGGCAAGAATATATAGTAAACCTACTTTAACATTATACTAGTTTAACTTTGCAGGATTATTGCTATAATAGGTTATTTTAAGGGCTTAGGCTTAAGTGTGCGCTTTAAGCGCTAATATAATACGCTTAAAGCTTTGCTTTTTACTTTTAGAGTTAATATATAAAGCCTAAGATTTAAACCTAAATATTTAGTAAAAAGTTTAAAAAAGTAGATTTAACTTAGAAAAGTTAATGGGTTCTAAGTATAAAATCTAAAATAGGCTATTATATTAAAAGGAATGCATATACATGCTAAATTAAGAAGTATTATAACAAAAAATCCTGCAAGTTTACTATAATAAGCTTTTAAGTAGCTATTAGGGGTAAGCAAGAACTTAGAACTTAGTTAAATAGTATTTCTACTAGCTAGGTTTAAAAGCTATAGTAACAAAGTATATATGTTTTTGCGCAATATACTAACGCAACTTGTTACTACGCTATTACCTATATAGCGAGCTTGCTTTACTTTTAATTTTACCTTAACTAATATAAAAACTAAGCATAAACTTTATTATAAGGTTCTTTGTTACCGTTATAAATAGAAAAAAGGTTAATGCAATCCTAGTAATTGTTAACCAATTTAGTAAAATAAGCTTTTTTTTTACTATAAGTAATATAATAAACGCCGCAAAATTAGCTATAATCTTCTATAAGGAAATTAAATGCAAGTATAGCTTGCCCCACGGGATTATAAGCAATAAAAGCATAGTGTTTATAAATGCTTTTTGGAGAATACTAAGCTAATAAAAAGGGATTAAAGATTAATTTACTACTACTTACTACCCACAGAGTAATAGCTAGATAAAATAAATAAACTAAACGCTAGAGTATTACTTGTAAAGATTTATAAGTAATAACTAAGCAAACTAGCTAAACCTTTTGCATATTGTATATTTTACATACAATTTAGTAGAAAACGCCTTAATTGGAAAATCCTTATTTATAATACTTTATGGATATAAGCTATTATTTTGGGTACTATAAGAGTTTTGGCCCGCTAAGGACAATATGCTACAAAAAGAGGTACTAGTAGTTTTTAAAAAACTAAAGAAACTAGCCTAAATTTATAAAAATTGCAAAATAGCCTAAAAAGATGCAATTAAAGCGTAAGCAAAGGCTTACAATAAGCGCTATAAACCTATAGAGTTTAAAATAGGGGAATAGGTTTTATTATTAATAAAAAACTTAGCCCTAAAGCATAAGAAACTTGCTTTAAAAAGGATTAAACCTTTTCGAATTACCTATTGCTAGAGAAAGTAAGCCTATAGCTTTACCCTCCCCGAGAAGTATAACTAAATCTACAATGTTTTCTACGTAAGCCTTTTAAAACTATAAAATAAACGGGAGAAAAGCAAGCTAGCAGGAATAAACAACAACCTCTTTAACCTTAAGGATATTAACGCTAAATAGAAATTAAAAAAGCTTAGGAATTATTAGAAAATTAAGGGTACTATCTACTACTTAGTAAAGTAAAAGGGATAGCCTAGCGAATATAATTTTTAGGTTTTTAAAAAGGATATGTTAGCAGACTAAGTAATTAGGGCTTATTAGAAGCAGTGTAGCCTATAGTACTAGCGCTAAAGAGCAAATAATAGCTTAAGGAAGAGTAGATAAGGACAAATAAGCTATAATGAGGACAAACAAGCTGTAATAAGGATAAAGTAATTAAATAATGGGGATGTAAAGAGCTACTAAGCATTATATAAATGCCTATATAGGCAAGATAATAAAAATGTAGATAATTAAAGAATAAAATTATAGTTACAATGGAGAAATGCTTAAAATTAATGCATATTTGATTAAGGAACGAAGGCTTTTAAAAAAAGTATTAGAACTACTATAACTAATCCTAGAGTTAACTCTAAAAAAGCAAAGTTTATGCAAACAACTCCCGAATTAGCACTACTACTATAGTATAGCTTTTTTAAATATTTCCTATAGTAACGCAGTTTATATCCTATGCGTTATCTTTTGCAATAGCAAAAAAAAACCCTTTAGCTAATTATTAAACACCTTTTAAACTATATTTTAGATTTTTTTAAAGAAGCTTTGCATAAAAGCGTACTATATTAAGAACCTATTATTAGTAAGCATAAGCTAGACTATGGAATAACAACTATTAATTAGGTTATTTATAAACTTTTTCTATAGTTTATTATAAAACGAAGAAGTAACAAAGTTTATTAAGCGCAAAGAAAAGATATTAGCTAAGGCTTGCAAGCGAAAAAGGCTAGCCTTTATAATAGCTAACTCCTGCTTATATGTTAGGATTAGAATACAAAGAAATAAAAAACAACTTATGTTTATCTTAATTAGAAACTACTTTTTATTTCTAGCGCTTGTAAACCAAAGATTTAAAATAAATTTTTTAAAAGTTTGCACTCTAAAGAAGCTATTTATCGAAAAACTACTTAATATATAGGCTAAGCGCAGCTAGAAAATAAATAAATAGCTTTTTTATATAATTAATATAAGTAAATTAGTACTTTATTAAAAACTAATTAAAACTATCTAAGCAAAGTATAAGTTAGCTATAAAACTAACAATTAATGGATTATTTTATAAAGTATTAATAATATTTATACTACTTACTACTAAATATATATACTATAATATAAAGCAAGTAGTGCATTTTTATATAACAATTATAGCGAAATTAACTAGTATTTGTAACTATATAAAGAATTAGCTTTGCTAGGCGTAAAACTAGGTTTTTATATTGCTTAAAAAAATAATAAAAATAGTAGTTATAAGGTATACGCGCTATAATAGCATGCTATTAAGCTATATAGCGCTCCTTGTAATTTAAAATATTCTAAGCAAACCTTGTAATTTTAGCAATAGGGCTATAAATAAGCTTTTAGAAAGAAGAAGTTGTATAGCTTTATACTTTAGTAGGAATATTGCTGCAAACAAAATTAGGCAATAGCATTAGGGTTTTTTTTAAGATTTAAAAAATCACTAAAGGGCCTTTTTTTAAAAGATTTAAAAGCGCCTTAGCGGTTATAGCTTTAGCTTACTGCCTTCGAGAGGTTTTTGGAGTTTTTAATATAGCGAAAGTTTGCCTATTAAAGCTATTTTGCAAAGCAAGCAATAGATTTATAGCTATTATATAGGTAAGTTGCTAACTGCAATAATTGCAAAAGGCAGGATTAAACGAAGTAGGTAGAAGCTTAACTTTTTCGCTAAAGGAATTATTATTATTATTTTCCTTAATTGTAATGGAAATTAAACCTTTAGCTATTTAAAAACCCTGTATAGTTAAGCAATTATAACTAATTCTAGACAAAGCCGCAAGAGTACTACTAAACTTTATAAAAAGCTAGGTAGTATTAGAAGAAACTAACAACTTGCAATAGCAAAAAAAAGAGGTAATAAAGTCCTTTAGATCTTTAAAAAAAAAAAAAAAATTCAATAATACAAGTTAGCAAAGCCTAGTTGCAAAAACACAAGTATATTAAAAGGGTTATTATCCTTTAATAAATAGCTGCTTTTTTTACAACTATAATTAAAGCAAAAGTTATTATTAGGAAAAACGCAAGGTATAATAAAAGTAGTAATAAAAAAAATAAATAAAAAAGGAAAAAATTAATTAAAAAAGAAGCAACAAACTAACTAATACTAAAAGTTAAAAGGTAGTAATTATTATTAGTTAGAGAAAAAGTTAAAGTTTAAAAGGCTAAACGCTTAGAGTTTTATAAATAGCTAGATAGCTCGTATACGCCAAATTTACAGTAAATTAATACTAAAAGCTATGTAAATTACTAAAAACAGTAACTAGGCAAGAAGGCACAAGGGTGTGCTACCCGGGGGAAGGTACAATTGTAATAACTAGTTAGCAATAGCACTAGCTCCTTCCTAGCAACTATAAGTAGTAGCTCCTGCAAGCCCGAGGAACAAGGGCCGAAGGGGGAAGAATTAGTTTTGCACCTTTACCACACCTAGTGGTACCTCTTCTTTAGACCTTCTACTAGCAATCGTACCTAACGAATATACACGTTATTACAATGAGCTTTAAAGCTTACTTCTAAATTAAGGGAATATATATACTTATAGATATAGAATATATACCCTTATTAGAGAGTAAGAAAATAACTCTTTTAAGTACTACCTTAAAACCTATAAAAGAGCTTATATTAGGTATTTTATAAGGTATATAGTATTAAATATATATAGAATATAGATTTCTATACTTAAAGAGGTTATTTTAATATAAAATTTAATTTTTAATAAGAACCTCTATTATACTAATATAATTAATAAGGAGTAAAAGGGCCTTTAACTTAATAAAGCTAAGTAGATTTTAGCTAAAGTATTTACTTTATTTAAGATCTAAGCTATTATTTATATCTTAACTAGAATAAGAGTAGCCTTTATTAGCGCTTAAGATAAACCATCTTAAATACTAACATAGTCTATACTTATTAAGAGTAGTACTTTAGTAAGTATAGAAAATAATACTATAGAAAGCCTATTTCCTAGCTTATTATTAGGAGAAATAGCTATAAGAAGATAAATTAGCCTTCTAACCCTAGAGTATACTTTAAAGACCCCTAAAAGGAGTATAACTTAGTAAGGGGAATAGGTCTTAATAGTAGAGATAACCTCTAATAAAGAGGTAATCTCTAATAGCCTAGAAATTTTAGTTTAGGAAGTATACTACCCTAATAATAAAAGGGATTCTATAGGTTAGAGATAAAAAGAAAAACTAAGGCTAGAAATAACTAAATAGTAACTTATATAAAGATTGACTTAAATTTAGGAAAGAGATAAAAGTTAGTAAGCTTCTAATTAATTAATTTATATTATAGGCCTATAAAAGGATATATATATATAGAGATAATTTATAATAACCTACTTACTAAAGTAACTTAAAAAATTAGTTTAGGGTATAAATTAAGTAAAATAATTTACTATACTATTCTATATATTTATAGCTATATT
>MAVT02001378.1:0-13192 GCA_001702395.2 Diaporthe helianthi | reverse complement strand
TAATTAATTATATTTATAGTTATAGTAGAAATAGAATTAACCTTATAGTTAATAATAGACTACTTATATATAGTATTTAGGGTACTTATAACTAAGACTAATAGCTAATAAAACCTAGGTACTATATCTTATACTAGTTTAAAAAGGACTTTTAATATAGTTTTATAATTATCTTATAAGGTATAAAGCTATTTAATTAGTATAAAGTTAGTACTACTTAGTACTAATAAGTTAGAAGTATAAAGCTTAATAGTTTTACAAAGAATAGCTTATATAGCTACTTCTTTAGGGGCTAAAATATGTTTAATAGGCTTTTTAGTATAAGAATACCTAGGAGAGTTAGTTAATTTAGTAAAACCTAGACTATTTAGTATACCCTCTTTCTAACTATACTAAGAATAAAAATTCTAATTATCCTTATAATATTAGGTATTTTAAAGAGCTTTAGTTAATTCTTTATTAGTAAAATAAATATAATTATCTAGTATAAAAGTATTTAGGATAAGTTTAAATATAGTATTATTTTAATTAGATATTTCTTTAATTATTCTCCTCTTCTTTATAATAATAGTAAGGATTTAAAAGTTAAGTAAATATATTATCTTATTATTAATTATTACTATTTATATCCTAGTATTTAAAGCTATAAATAAACTCTTAATATAACCTAATTTAGAATAGTTTAGGTTAAAAAGGGTCGTTAAAGTACTAAGTAAGGTATTACCTTTAAAAAAGGGTTACTTTTAACTATATAGTAGTACCTCTAAATATAAGAGAGATTGATATAATTCTTTTAAGAAAGGAATTTAAGGTACCTTTAAATATAGACTTCTATTCTTATACTAAGTTAATAATAATACTAGTATACTATATCTAGGTCTAGGTACTCTACTAGGCCTTCTTTAGCTTGCTAAAGAGTATTAATAATAACTAATATTCCTTCTTACTTAAGATAGTAGATAAGTTAGTAATTAGTAAGAACCTTTAACTTAAGGTAATAATAGGTATTATAATTAGGATTTATATAGCTATAATAAGCCTTAATAAACCTATCTTTATAGTATTAAATACTATTAATAGTTATATAGACCTTATTATTATTATTTAACTAAGGTGTAGAGTTATTATTATATTTAATAGCTAAGGCTTAAATAGAACTAACTACTCTAAGACTAGAGAGCTCTAAGCTATCCTATTAAGTATTATATAAATAGGCTTTTATATACTTTTAAATCTTAGTAAAACTATTTCCTCCTAGTTAGAAGAACTTAATAATATTAATCTTTATATTTATAATACCTTTAGTAATATAGTTAGTAGGATTATTCTAATATATTATTTTAGTAAAATATAGTTTTAAATTAGAAATAAAGTAACTATAAGAGGACTATTTATAATTAAAACAATAACTAATATTATTAAAAGAGTAAATAGATTAATTCTATAAAATAAAGCTAGTTCTAAATATATTCTACTTAGTATATTTAATCTCTTTATTAAGGAAGTTTAAGAGAATAGATTTAAACTTAAGCTAAAGTATAATTTTTAGATTAAAATTAGTATTTCTTTTAAAAAAAGAGATTTTTTTACTTAAGGGGGTAAGTACTTATAAAAGAGCTAAATAAGTATAGTAGCTAGGTCTTTAGTATTACTAAGAACTTAATTATATTTAATAACTTTAGCTTTCTATTTTTATAAGTTATTCTTTAAATTATTTTTATATAACTCTTTAATTACCTTATTAAGATTTATTTATATTAATTTATTATTTTTTTAAAGAAAATAATAAGTTACTACTTTTAAGTTTATTAAATCCTAAGGTTAGTAGTAACCTAGTTAATTACTTTAGCTAGCTTATAAAAACTAGTATTTTATTTAAGTAGTATTAAAAAGTTATCTTTTAAGTATAAAAACTAGTAAACTAAGTTTTTAATATTTAAAATAACTTAAAATATATTAGTTCTATTAAACCTCTTTATATTAAGATTATTTATTATAATAAAGGTAATTTAAGGTAAAAGAATAGTAATTAGAGTAATTCTAGCTATATATTAAGCTTAATCAAATATTCTCTACAGCTATATAATTAAAGCTAGATATATAAGTAAAGGTAAAAGTTAACCTTAAATATTCCTAGCTAGGTTATTAAGAATAAGAAAGATAGCTTAAGTAGGTTCCTTACCCTTATATTTAGAGTACTTAGAAGATTAGTCTCTACTTTACTTACTAATATTAGTAATTAGATTAAGAAAAGGAAAATTATAGTATTAACTTTTATAGAGAGGGATTAAAATAAAGGAAGGTATACTTAATAAGCTTAATACTAAAAACGAGAACCCAACAGTGTTAGGTCGTCGCTTTGCCAGATGCCGCCGAAGGCACGTCTAACGCCGTAGAGGAAAAGAGGGGAAGAAAGTTAAATAGTAGCCCGGGGCCAAAAGATAAATTTTTGTACGCTTTGATTAAAGAGGATATATACGGGATAAAGTAAAAGACGAGATTAAGATTGTTATTCCAAAAGCTTAAAAATCTACGCAGCGGTACAACTGTTTATATAGCCTATTTGTAGTAGGTTTTCCCTGCGCCCTAGAATATACCTCTTTGAAACCCATTGCATATATAGCGGGTAATAGGGCAATACAACCAAAGTAACTTAATTAAAAACCTTAAGGGTTTTTTTTTAGCGTTTTAGTTGCTTTTTTTAGCCTTCTATACCTCCTTTTACTCTTCCTTTATAGCACGCTTATTTTTTAAGGACTATTTTAACAGTGTTTGCCTATAAAACGTGTCCAAGTAGAATTGCTAGTATAGAAACCTACTTATATACTTTTAAAATATTAACATATTTATGCGTAGCCTTGTTATGCATAGTAATAGCGTTTTTATAAAGCTTAGTTGCAGTAAATGTTTTACTTCCTTTTTTTCTTCTTGTATCTTGATTTAAAGGCAAAAACTATACCCTATTAAACATAGAAACTATAACTTAATTATTATACAAAGTAGCGCTTTTTACTTTTACTTTTTCAATAGTATTAACTATAAAAAGTTTACTAAATTCCTTAATAATATTAAATTCTAGGGTTTAATACTAGAATATTTAGTAATTAATAGAGCGTTTTAGGTTAATTTTGCTAAAGTATTAGGAAATATTTTTAATTATAAATTCTATAGGCTTTTTATTAGGCAATAGCTTTTTTAGTAAAACGTTCTATATTTTCTTTTACGTAAGCTTTTACTAGAAAACAAGCTAGCTCTTAGTCTTTTTTAAGTTCTTTATTTTATTTCAAGTAACAACAAGTTAGTTTATAAGCTATTAAACTTATTTACTAGTTTTATTTATGTTTAATTGGATTACAAACATTTATATGTAAAAAATAAACTTTTCCAAGGAATAGCTAGATAGAGTATTCCATATAAGGTTAAAGGTTATTTAATCCTTAATTATCTAGTTAGATTTTCTTTTATTTTTCCGGAAGAAGAAAGCAACAAAGTTAGCTATATACTACCTATAGTTTATAAATAAAAGTTAAGTAATTAAATTAAGTTGCATAGTTAATAGTAGCGGCTTATTAGTTTTTTCTTTAGAAAGCTTATTTTTTAAGTATAAAAGTATAATATTCTTTATAGCTTTAAAATTGGATTTACAGCTTTCTATATTTAAATAAGTATTTGCAATTAAGATCTTCTTAAGTTTGCAATTGTAAATAGCAACTACTTAGTAATTAGAATAGTAAAAAAGTAAAACATTAAACTAATAAGTTTTTTTAAGCTTTTGCTATTTAAGGTTTAAAGTTAAGTATTTATTATATTTAGTAGGCTAGTTAAAAAGAAAGATAAGATTAATAAGGTTTAATAGCTGCTATTGCAAAAGTAAAATAATATAATTACTGCAAAGTTACTGCTTAATAGCAAAAAGTCCCTTAGCATTATAGAGCAAAAGCAAGAAATACTCCTAGTGCTTTCCAAAGAGATAAGTAAATTTAGAAGATTAACAAAGCTTAAAGTATAAATTAATCCTAAGAAAGTATATCTTTAAAATGCACTTTATTTTTTTAAAAAGCATTTAATTAGCGTTATAAAATAGTAGTTGTTTTACTTTAAAGTTTCCCTAGGATTTAAAAATGCAAAGCTTATTTATAAAGACTTAAGTTTTAAAGAGATTTTAGCTAAAAGCTATACTTTTATCGCGCTTAAATGTATTCTAATTTTAAATATTTACTAGGTTTAGAAAGCAAACTTTAGGATAGTAATTACTAAAGTTGGTGTAAAAAAGTAGAGAACTTAGCTTAACTTCCGCTCCTTTTGGGTTAAAACTAATTTCCTTTTTAATATTAGGTAAAAAGGCATTTAAGTTAAGTAAATATTCTAGTAGAGAAAATTTAAAAATATTTTAAATAATTTTCTTAAGGTTTTATATTAAAATGTTTAATAAAGGCCCTTTGGATTTACTTTTTTTACACTATGAACACTTGCTTATTTTAAAAAGTATATTAATTAGAGTAGTAAAAAAATAAATAACAAAAGGGGAAAGTAAAAAGAAAGTTTTATGTTTCTAGGGGTTGCTATATAGATAGTTAAAAGAAGGTAAAGGAGGTAAAAATATATTTAGTTAGCGCAATGCTTAATAGCAACTTTATATAACTTGCTTTTTAAAGATTTACTACTAACTAACCTAAAACGAAGAGGTTTAATTAAAATAGAATTAAGTAAAAAAAGTAGCTATTGCATTGCAAGAAAAAAAGAGAAAGATTTAAATCTAGCTAAAAGTAGTAAATAAAGCTTTTTTAAATAGTTGCTAGAAAAAGGGTTGTTTAGCGAGGAAAGTTATAGTATTAAGTAATTTACTAGTGTTTTTTTTTGTTTAATTAAATAGTAATTGCCTAATTAAACTTTAACTAAATTACTAAATATTTTTAACTATTAATTCTATTGGTTTTTATTTTACCCCTTTTAGGTTTTTAAATTTTGTTGCGAGTAGTTGTTAACCTTGTTTTTTTTTCTTTTTTTTAACAAAACATTTAAACTCCCTTATTTATACCTATTTTTCTTAATCAAAATAGCAAGCAATAAAATAAACGTTAACAATTTTATAAACAATCTTATAAATAAAAAATTTATCCCTCTTACTAGTGTTTAATCCCTAGGCGAAAAGGCGCAAGTAGCGCAAAAGTTCCTAGATTTTGTCTTTAAAAATAAAAAACTTGTTAAACTAAAGAGCAAGGAGAACAATTAAAAGAAGGGCAAAAAGCAAAAGTTATCCACCCTTACAAGTTCTAAGCCTATCTTTAATTACAAAAGCTTTATTACTTTTTACAATAGTAGTTTCGCTATATACTTTAAATAAAGAGAATTTTTTATAGCTAGGCAAATTTAAGAGAATCCCCTTTATTATACCTTTATTAAGGGTATAGGCATTTATCGCTTTAAGGGAAGGAGTACTAACTAATATATTGCCTAGCTTTTAAATAATTAGGAAAGCTTTAAAAAAATTGCAGCGTTTTTTAGCAAGCTCCTTAAAAATAAGGATTTTAAGTTTATCTAGTGGAATATCTATAAGCTTATAATAAAAAACGTTAATAATATCTTTATAAAAAAGATAATAGAACTACTATATAGAAAGTATATATCTATAATTTGCAATAATAAGGATAAACGTTATACTTTAAACCTTTTAATTGCTACTTTAGGGCATTAGAATAAAACTCTATGCAATTGTTATATATTTAAAATAAAATAATACTTTTTCTAAGGTATACTTATTATAGTCCCCTTTTTTAAATCTAAGTTAATTAAAGAATTTAAAAGGAACACTTACGCAAACTATATATATATAATTAAGGGCTAAAAATACTACTTTAATAAGCTTGCTAATTTTATTGTTATTAATAATACTACTATAAGCTGTTAAACCAATTTTTGAAATATACTACTATCTAAACTTTAAATTAATAATACTACCAAAATTGTTTTCCAATAAAACTATAATAAGTACTACAAAGCTTTTATTAAAAAAATTAAAAAGATTAAAGTTTAATTTAGGCGCCTAAAGCTTAAGGAGCGTTAAAAATAAAAGTAAAAAGGAAAAGATTATAACTATAGGAATATTTAATAGATATTAATATTAGTGCAAAAGGCTAGATATCTATAATAAGTTTTTAATAACTTTTTTCATAGTAAATAAAATAATGCTTTTTAATTATATGCCTTTTAATTAAATATATACTTTTTGCTAAAAAGCTAAAATAAGCGTATAAAATAAAATATATAAATACATACGCCTTAGAGATATTTAATTAGCAAAAAGAGCATATAGCAATATATTGCGCTAGCTTTTAATATTATACTTATTTATTATCTTTATTATAGTAGTAACCAAGTTAAAGTAGCCTTGCTTTATAATACCGTTAGCATAAGGGTTATAGGCTAACAAAAGGACTTAGTAAACATTGATTTAGCATAAATACTCTATAAATTTACCTATATTCTTCCTTTCTCTATTAATAATAACCTTAAGAAGTAGGCTTTATTTAAGTAAAATGTTGTTAACGAAGAACCTTTTAATGCTTTTAGCGTTAGCTATATATAAAGCTATTGCTTTTAGCTAGTTAGTTAAGTTATATTGGGCCTCTATAAAGTATATATAATTTTAATTAAAGGGGAGGTGCTAGATATTAATGTAGATTTTAGCAAAAGGGTTGTTTAGAATAGTTGGAATAACCCTATTGTTGTAGTGCTAAGTATTCTATTTGGTATACTTGGGATAGGTAAAAATAGCTTTTTCTATATTAGTATATATCCCCTTCTAGTAGTATATAGCCCTAATACACCTATACATTGCCTTATGCTTTTTGTATTTTAAAAAAGTATATATGTTTTTAATAATCTTTTATTTTTAATTAGAATTATTAATAATACGTTAGCGTTGTAGCTTTTTCTTAAGTAAACGCTAAAGAATTTGCTTATATATAATAAACTAGAAGGCTATTCTTCTAAATATATTTAATTGTTTGCCTTTAAGATTTAGTAGAAGCTTCCTATAGATAAGAAAATAGGTAATCTGCTTGGATTGCTTTAACTAGAAATAGTTGTTTTGAAGTAATAGCGTTTAATTAGCATTTAACTTTAGTGCTAAGAGTTAGGCAAGTATTAAATTATACTAGTTCTTAATGTTACCCTTATAGCGGCGGTTTTTATTATTAGACAAGCTAGCAAGCTTTTAAAATAGAGTATTTGTAATTAAATTATTTAAGCCTTTAATATAAACTATTGTAAAGTTGTAAGTGCAAATAATAACTAGGTATCGAGTAATTAAAGCCCTTGGAACATTTATTGCTAAGCCTTTAAGCTACTAGATAAGAATATTTAAATTAGTTTTTAGAAAGAAATATACTCTAAAGATATAGAATTAAAGGCGTTTAATTGCATATAGTATTGCGCGGTATTCTTATTTAGTAGCGTTATAAAGCTTTTTAGTTTTTGTTTAGGCACTACTCTTGTAGCGTATTAAGTACTAAACGCTATTAATTACTTGCATTAGACAAGCACTTTATTTAAGTAAGCTAGCATTAACTATAAAAATAATATTTTCTTTAGTATAGTCTAGGTTAATTAGATATAGCTTTAAGGTAATTACTACTTTAATTTAGTTTATTGCGTTTTAGCAAGTATTATCCTAGGTAAAAACAGCTCCTTTCTTAAAAAGGTTAAATAAAAGTTTAGCAATAATACCATAGTTAGAGATCTATGCTTAGTAGTAGTTAGCAAAGCTAATAAAAAACTAAACTTAAAAAATAATAGTATACATTGTTTATTCCTTAATCTTAATAATCTTTTTGTTTATAAGCAACTAACCAAAAGTGCTATATATATAGCCTACAATATTAGCTTGCTTTTTGCACTAGTTAAACTTTATAGTATTAATTACTCCTCTAGCTAGCTTTATATTATAAAGTATATTATTAAGGTTTTCAATATACTTTGCAATAAACTATTTAACTCTAGGGAGATTAAAAGCCTTTTACCTACTATAGTTTGTAGTTAAACTTTTAACTGCAATATTATCTATAAAAGGCCTATAGACTTGCGGAATAAAGTTGTAGAAAAGCTAAACTATGCAATGTATAAATTAAGCAATAGAATTTATAGCCCCTATAGGAAGTCTATATTGCTAGAATAGTTTAATTAGTATAGCAAAAGTTGTAATATCTCTATTTTTTTTATCTAGCTTAATTTAATTATAGCTAGAAAAAAAGTTAAAAAGGAATAAAACTATTATAGTAGGAGAAATAAACGCATCTCTAATTGTAATACTATTGGCCTAGCTAATATTGTTAATTAGGTAATAGCTTTTATTTTTTTTGCTAATAAAAAACTACTTGTTGCGATATAAGGTATAAGATTTTTTAATAAAGCTATTGGCTTAACGATCTTGAAGTATCTTAATAGTAATCTTTCAAAGGGCTTTAGGTAATACATTATTGCTGTTTTAATAGGCCTTATGCGGAACTATTTTAATAAACTGCGGTGGAATAACGCTTGTGCTAGTTTAAAGAATATAGGCAAATTCCTGAGCTAGAGTTTTTTCTTAGTTAAAAAGTATATAGATAAATATTTTTTTTAATAACTAAAAAGCCATTGTAGCTTTTTTTATTATTACATTAAGCTAATTAAAAGTAAAATGTAACCCTTATAGGATGTTAAAAAACTTGGGCTAAATCCAAGCATTGTATATACTACTCTTGTTAGTATTTATAGTTTTTTTTAATTTTCTCTTTATATAATAGTTTCTAGTTAATAGTTTTATTAAAAATAGAGCTATCCAAGGGATAGTTGTTAATAGAGTGCACTTTAACACCTACGCGCTTATATAGCGTTCTAATTGCTAAAGCTAAAGTTCTTTTAACCGCTTTAGCTGCTATAGCTAGGGATAGAATATTGTTAACCTACTTTTGGAAATAAGCTACTTGGTTTACCCTATAAGATTTGTATACATAATAATAATTAGGCTAAGATATTTCTTCCTCTTGGTATACTATTTTAACTTGGGCTTAAATCTTCTTAGCGTATATAGTAGAAATTCTTTTGAGGTTATTACTAATTAAAAGGCTAATTACTTTATTATTATTCTTAAGCTTTAGCTAACTTAGATAGCTTTTAAAAGATTTAACTAAATTTCTAATGCATACTTTATCTTAATTAGGCTAATTAAATCTAGCTTTAATAGTCAAGGTGCAAGAAATATAACGCTTAGAAACTCTTATACTAGCTACTAGGGCAACGCTAAAGAGCTTTTAATTCCTTTATCTAAAACTATATATTACTTTTAAGTTACCCATAGTAACGTAGGCAAACAAAAACCCATTGGATTTCTTAAACGTAAGGTTTATATTTAAAAAAAGAGTATTCCCAAGAGAATATAGTAAGCTACGTTGTATATAATATTATTAACTATAAAGAAAACTTAACAAATACGCTTATAACTAATGTAAACCTAGTTTTTTATTACTTTAATTAAAAATAAGGATTCTAAATTATAGATTGTGGAGTTTATTGATTTTAACTAAGTATAAAAAAAACTACTGTTATTACAATAGAATAAAAATAGAAAGTTTATTTTGGCTTTAGTATTAAGGAGAGCTAATATAAGCGCTTAAGTGTTGTTACCTATATGGATTGTTAAATAAGCAAAACTATAGTAGCCTTAATTAATTACATTTGTAGTTATAATAAAAACGAAATTAACCTTATAGCTAACAATGGACTAGCTATGCGTAGTATCTAAAGCGCTTATAACTAAGATTAATAGCTAATAAAACCTAAGCGCTATATCTCGCATTAGTTTAAAAAAAACTTTTAATATAGTCCTAGTACTATTTTGTATAGCGTAAAGCTATTTAATTAGCGCAGAATTAGTGCTACTTAGTACTAATAAGTTAGAAGCGTAAAGCTTAATTGTTTTGGAAAAAATAGCTTGCGTAGCTACTTTTTTAAGGGCTAAAATAGGTATAGTAGACTTCTTAGTGTAAGAACGCCTAGGTAAGTTAGTTAATTTAGTAGAACCTGGGCTGTTTAGCGTATTTTTTTTTAACTGCGCTAAGAACAAAAATTCTAACTATCCCTAAGGGTTTAGGTGTTTTAGGTATTTTAGGGAGCTCTAGTCAATTCCTTGTTAAAATAAATATAAGTATCTAGTATAAGAGTGTTTAAAATAGGTTTAAATATAGCGTTATTTTAATTAGATATCTTCTTAGTTATCCTTTTCTTTTTTATAGCAATAGTAAAGATTTAAGGGTTAAGTAAGTATATTAACTTATTATTAATTATTACTGCTTATATTTTAGTGTTAAAGGCTATAGCTAGACTTCTAATATAACCTAATTTAGGATAATTTGGATTAAAAAGGGTTTTTAAAGTACTAAGCAAGGTATTGCTTTTAAAAAAAGGATTGCTTTTAACTACGCGGCGATACCTTTGAATATAAGGGAGATTAACACAATTCTTTTAAAAAAGGAATTTAAAGCGCCCTTAAATATAGGCTTTTATTCCTATACTAGGCTAATTACAATACTTGCGTATTGCATCTAGGTTTAGGTACTTTACTAGGCTTTTTTTGGCTTTTTAAAAAGTGCTAATAATAATTAACGTTCTTTTCTACTTAAGATAGTAAATAAGTTAGTAATTAGTAAAAGCCTTTAACTTGGGGTAATAATAAGCATTATAATTAGAATTTGCATAGCTATAACAAGCTTTAATAAACTTATTTTTGCAGTATTAAATACTATTAATGGTTATATAGACCTCGTTGTTATTGTTTAACTAAAGTTTAAAGTTATTGTTATATATAATAGCTAGAGCTTAGATAAAACTAACCGCTTTGGGACTAGAGAGCCCTAGGTTATTCCGCCAAGCGTTATACAAACAAGCTTTTATATACCTTTAAATCTTAGCAAAACTATTTCCTCCCAACTAGAAAAACTTAATAATATTAATCTTTATATTTGCAATACTTTTAGTAATATAGTTAATAGAATTATTTTAAAATACTAATTTAGTAGGATATAGTCTTTAATTAGAAATAGTGCAATTACGAGAAAACTATTTATAATTAAAAATAAAACTAATATTATTAAAAAAGTAAATGGGTTAATTCTATAGAATAAAGCTAGTTTTAAATATATCTTGCCTAGTATATTCGATCTTTTTGTTAAGAAAGTCTAGAAAAATGGATTTAAATTTAGGCTAAGGTATAGTCTTTAAATTAAAACTAATATATTTCTTAAAAAAAAAGACTTTTTTATTTAAGGGGGCAAGTACTTATAGAAGGGCTAAATTAGTATAGTAGCTAGGTTTTTAGTATTGCTAAGAACTTAATTATACTTAATAACCCTAGCTTTTTATTTACATAAGTTATTATTTAGATTATTTTTATATAGCGTTTTAATTATTTTATTAGGATTTACTTATATTAATTTATTGTTTATTTTAAAAAAAAGCAATAAGTTGCTACTTCTAAGTTTACTAAGTTTTAAAGCTAGTAGTAACCTAGTTAATTACTTTAGCAAGCTTATAGAAACTAGTATTTTGCTTAAATAGTATTAAAAAATTGTTTTTTAGGTATAAAAACTAGCAAGCTAAGTCTTTAATATTTAAAATAATTTAAAATATATTGGTTCTATTAAATCTTTTTATATTGAAATTATTTATTATAATAGAGGTAGCTTAGGGTAAAAGAATAATAACTAAAGCAATTTTAGCTATATTTTAAGCCTAATTAGATATTCCTTGTAGCTATATAACTTAAGGTGGATATATAAGCAAAAGTAAAAGTTAACCTTAAATATTTTTTACTAGGTTATTAGAAATAAAAGAAATAGCTTAAGTAGGATTTTTGCCCTTGTATTTAAATTACTTAGGAAACTAGTTTCTACCTTGCTTACTAATATTAGCAAGTAAATTAAAAAAAAAGGGTAATAGTACTAACCCTTTTAAAAAGGAATTAAGATAAAGAAAGGCGTATTTAATAAGCTTAACGCCTTAGTAAAAAAGGATAACTATCCCGGAATATCTCTAGCAAATAGGGCTTTAGGAAGAATATCTAACGTTAAACACCAACGAGTTGCCCACCCCAACGAGTTGCCCACTTTTACGCTAACCACTCCCCTCCATCTTTTTAACGCGTTTTTTCGCGCACTTTCTTAAAATAACAAAAACAAAAGAAGCCAATATTATACTTGTTCTCTAAGCTATCCAAAATAATCCAAAACTTAGCACTCAACGTATATCTAAGATCTATTAAGTCCCTTGCACTACTTTACGCAATAAAATAGCTAGCTAAACTACGCAATAATATACTTACTTTAATAACAAGAGATTAACAAAAATAGAAGAAAAGGTTATTACTTAATATATATTTAATTGGGATTTACAAGAATATTTACTTATCCTTAAAAATATGGAAGATATAGCTAACTTTTTGCTTTAAAACTATAGCAGCAATACTATCGAGAAGAACTAGGCGCAAAGATTTATTGCGTTAAAACTATATTTTAAAATATACGTTAACTATATATACAATTACCGAAAAGCTCTATATGAAAACTTAGATATAATAAACGCGTGGTTTAACTTTATATTAAATATACGTGCAAAATATAGGATCCTAGATAGTAATACCTATAATTTTAACAAAACAGGCTTTATAATAAGTATTAGTGCACCTAAAACAGTAGTTATAGGTGCAAATTAATATAAATAAGCAAAATTAATATAGCTTAGAAATTGGTAATAAGTAATAGCGATTAAACTAGTTAGCGCAAATAGATAAGTTAGTTTATTTATATTAATTGTTAAAGCTAAGGTTTACTTTACAAGTTAGTATACTAAGGGCGGCCTCCCTAATAACTAAATAGTTAAACTAAGCCTAAATAAATAAATAAATAATAAAATTGCTATAAAATGGATTTAGCATTTTAATAAATGCATTATATTGCGCATAATAAATATTTATTAACTATTAATACTTAATAAACATAGGAGTTACTATTTTATAAATTTTAAGAAGTACTATAAAGTAAAGAATATTATTACTTTTTGCATATTTTCTTATTTATTTTATTTACTTTAGCTACTAGATATTAGATGTTTTAGTTTGTTAAAAAAAATATATAGTAAAGAAATTAACTAGTATAGCAAG
>MAVT02001377.1:0-13193 GCA_001702395.2 Diaporthe helianthi | reverse complement strand
TCCGAGGACCACAGCCAAAGAGCTGCACAATAGCGCTCGAGCCGCCCACTCCCACGACCTGTACAATTCCACCTCCGGGCCTGACTGGTCTCTGCTTCGGACATCACGCAGCGAGAATCCTTCTGCCACCGTCCCTGGCCACTTTGTGTCTTTGTCGTCACTCCTGAGCCGGTCTTCTGTCGACCTCCCGGGGCATACATAGCACTTGTACCCGTCTCTGCTGCGAGAAGCCAAGCCTGCCTCGGCCATATCCTCCACCATGTCCCGAGCACAACCTCCGAACCCTGCGGGCTCCCGCAAGATCTCCTTCAACGTCAGCGAGCAATATGATATCCAAGACGTTGTCGGCGAGGGCGCATACGGCGTTGTCTGGTGAGTCTGCTCCCCGGCGCAATCCTGTCGGCGTGGCCGCCGTTACTGACGAGCCCCTACAGCTCCGCGATACACAAGCCCTCGGGCCAGAAGGTGGCCATCAAGAAGATCACACCCTTTGACCACTCTATGTTCTGTCTGAGAACCCTCCGTGAGATGAAGCTCCTGCGCTACTTCAACCACGAGAACATCATCAGCATCCTCGACATTCAGAAGCCGAGGAGCTACGAGACTTTCAACGAGGTGTATCTGATCCAGGTGCGTCCCCCCATGGCTGCACTGATTCTCCAGGGCCCGCGCTGACCTGTAGCTTGCCCGTCCCAGGAGCTGATGGAGACTGATATGCACCGTGTCATCCGCACCCAAGACCTCTCCGACGACCACTGCCAATACTTTATCTACCAGACCCTCCGGGCCTTGAAAGCCATGCACTCGGCCAACGTCCTCCACCGAGACCTGAAGCCCTCCAACCTGCTCCTCAACGCCAACTGCGACCTGAAGGTGTGCGACTTTGGCCTCGCCCGATCCGCAGCTTCCCAGGAGGACAACTCTGGTTTCATGACGGAATATGTCGCGACGAGATGGTACCGCGCACCAGAGATCATGTTAACGTTCAAGGAGTACACCAAGGCCATTGACGTGTGGTCGGTGGGCTGCATCCTCGCCGAGATGCTGAGCGGCAAACCCCTGTTCCCGGGCAAGGACTGTAAGGCCGCCACCCCTCACACGCTGCGCACCATGTGCCAGTTTATCACGTGCCCCAGGCTGACATCCTCACGCAGACCATCACCAGCTTACGCTGATCCTCGACGTCCTCGGCACCCCGACGATGGAGGACTACTATGGCATCAAGTCCCGACGAGCCCGGGAGTACATCCGGTCTCTGCCCTTCAAGAAGAAGGTCCCGTTCCGCACCCTCTTCCCCAAGACCTCAGACCTTGCCCTGGACCTCCTCGAGAAGCTTCTGGCCTTCAACCCCGTCAAGCGCATCACGGTGGAGGAGGCGCTCAAGCACCCATACCTCGAGCCGTACCATGACCCTGACGACGAGCCCACCGCGCCACCAATTCCGGAGGAGTTCTTCGACTTCGACAAGCACAAGGACAACTTGAGCAAAGACCAGCTTAAGCAGCTGATCTACCAAGAGATCATGCGGTAAACCAGGGGTCGCACTAAACGTACACCGACCCCCGCCAATGTTGTAGCGGTGTTTTTGAAGAAGGAAAAAAAGCAAGACGAGTTGGTGATTCCTCGTGCATGGCTTTGATACCACACGCTGAGCTGGATAAACGATACTTGGACACCTGATGGGAAAGGGGGGGGTGGGTAGGGGCGACGGAGCATTGGAATTCATGAGCTCCTAGTACGTCATTGGGGGGAGCAAGAGACAGCCACGGGACGCCAGCTGTTTTGGATGCTGGGTGATCTCTCGTGATTGATATTCGAAAGCATCTATCGTTGAGAGCCATGGAGGGATGGACTAGACTAGTAAGGCTCTGTAGCCCCCGACTTTATCATTGTGCCGGTCTCTGCAAGGAAGGCAAGGGATAACGGCCTTTGTAGGTGTGTTAGGCAGCTAGTTGTGAGCTGTACGGGGGTGGCTTGGGTATGAGGGCTTGGGTATGGGGACCACCATAGAACTTTTTGCAATACATTCAGTCATTTGTTCAGCCGGGAAGGGAAACCTTCCGAGTCGATGCGTTCGGGCAGCCAAAGCCAGACGTCAAGCGCCTTGCGAACCGCGAGTCGATTTACCTAATTAGCTGTACCTGTCGGACGATGTTGTACGGGGCACACCTGATTAAGTCCCATACATACAACATCACGAGACAAGTGCAAAGCCCAACCCTGTTTCCCACTCACCTCATGCGTGTGGCTAGACCGGCCTACCCAACAAACT
The DNA here is from genome assembly GCA_001702395.2 of Diaporthe helianthi. NCBI lineage: Eukaryota > Fungi > Ascomycota > Sordariomycetes > Diaporthales > Diaporthaceae > Diaporthe > Diaporthe helianthi. The sequence continues at coordinate 10,921 of MAVT02001377.1, read as the reverse complement.
GTCCGGGGAGGAGGATCAACTAATAACTGCATGGGCAGAGTTGGCCTGCCTGCACGGCCCCGCCCTCCCCTCATCGATGCGGTTGTTCTGCTGCAGCCACGCAGCTGAGAAGACGGGCAGAGGCCAATGGCCAATGGCCGGGGGTGTTTGGCCCATCATCTCCTCTTATTAGCTCGTTGCGACCTTGGGCGGAATTTCAAACAAACTCAATCGCCAGCCATCGGGCCTGGCATGTGACTTGAAATGCTAGCTCCTGCTTTCACGATCATGGTGTGATGATCATATTAAGCACGGGGCTACTCGTCCCCCCTTTTCTTTTATCGCATTCCCTAGCCTTGCTTTATTTCATCTCTGGTGAGTTTTGTTATTCCACTCTTGGGTATCTCGGATTCGAAAAACGCAAAGACATGCTGCTGCCGCTGCTGCTGCTGTTGCTCCGCCGCCGCCGCCGCTTCCTGGTCTGCTCCTGATGTGCCAGCGATATCCCGTTTGAATTGTTCAATGTTCCTTGTTTATTCGCACCCCAGAACCATTTATCCCTTACTTCCTCTCTCGCCCGACAACCATAAATCATCCAAAACATGCTCCTGGAGCTGATCTTTTCGTCCTTTGCCGTGTTCAACCTCATCCTCATACCTCCGATGTTAGGCTTCTCTCTACGGAGCTGCCGCCTGACGAAGAAGCCGAAATCGAAAACAAGCTGGTACTGAGTGAGGGTGGGCCACCTTCCCCCCCTGGGGCTGTTGTTGAGCGCTTCTTGACAAGATCAAGGAGGCATCCCAAGCCGTTAACACAAGCAAGAATCGGACGGATCAAACCACACCAGCATACCACCTCACCGCCGCCCTCCACGGCCAATGAGCCACATCTCGACGCCCAGCACCCCAAACTTGACCCCCTCGTCACTCAGCGGCTCGTTCCCAAAGGTCAGGCAGCGCGAGCTGATGCCCCTCGCAAGCGAGTCGTTGAGCCACAGGCCGTAGTGCCCGTCGCCGCCCCCTACGGACAGGCAGTGGGGCTCGCAGTACATGTAAAAGTCGTTCTCGCCACTGTATGGGAACGCCTTGAAGCGGATCACCGGGGTCATCGGGATATTGGGGCTCGGGGTCCTGGCCGGTGACGGTGACGGGGCCTGTGCTGGGGGCGGGGCTGGGGTCACGCCCAGCAGCGATGACATGGGGTCTGTGGTCGGGGCTGGCTTGGACGGCAGGTCGTCGGAGAAGTCTATGAGCAGGTCTTCTTCTGGTTCTGGTTTTGGTGGTGCTGGTGGTTCTGGCTGCGGCTGGGCCCTGGGGAAGCGGGACTGCGTAGGGCTGGATATGGTTGTGACGCGGGCGAGGTTCGTCGTGTCTGCTGAAGGCGGCGGTGGCAGGGCTGCGAGGACCGAGGCCCGCCAGAGGAACGTCTCCCCGTTGCCAAAGTAGTGTGGCGACGGGTGTGGTGACTCGGAAAGGTAGGCGCCAAAAAGCTGCAGGTCGTGTCAGCATTATCAGTTCGCAGCGCTGTCCGCACCCACGCAAGGGTCATGTTCAAAGTGCAGCACTTACGCCGCCGTAGCTGTCCCTGATGACAAGGACGAAGCTGTTGCGCGTGCCCTGGAACGGGCTGCATTTCTCGTACAGGGTTCCCAGGCTCGCGCCGTCCTGGTCCAGGCTGTAGACGAGATTCCACTCCTCCTCGATGCGCTGCCGCTCTGGGACCATTATTCGGATCTCCTCTGCGACCGCGGGCGTCAGCAGCCTCGCCGCCTCTGTGGTGTCGTCCCTGAAGCCCTTCAGCTCCAAGGGCTCGAGTGGCGGTGGCCTCAGCGGGGAGGCAGATCTGTTGATGGGTGGTGTGTAGACGCCGTTTATGCCGTTGTTCCACTGGTAGGGATAGGATAACGGGCCACCTAGCGAGGTTGGGGACTTGGACATGTCGTCGTGATGGCCCTGCACGGCGGTCATGTCCGAGAAGCGGCGGACGAGGCCACCGAACCCGCTGGCGAGGCCGGAGATGGAGTGTGTCAAGAAGGTCGATGAGGCGGCCGACGTGGTTGGGGTGGCGGCGCCAGAGGACGAGGGCGAGTAGCTGCCCGGCTGTCCATGACGGACTGGTCGGTCGTGATAGGACATTTCGGCGTGGAGAGAGGTGTCTGTCGTCGAGTCGTCGTAGGTCGCAATAGGGACTTTTCGTGTTCGGGGTGGATGTGGAGCGTGGCAACTCTTTTGTTGTCGCTGATCTGAGGATGAGTGTCAACGGTCAACGTGTCTCTCACTGACGGCCACCATGTCAACTGCGCCTGTCCAAAGATGGCGCCTTCTTCTCTTTCTTGTCGAGGGCGGGTTGCACGAAGCACTCACTTGCTCAGGCTCTAACAAGACCGAGGACAAGGAGGATGAGGTGGGTTTTTTTTGTTTTGTTTCGCTGGTTCTAGGTTGATTTGTCAAGAAAAATGGGCGGCCGTATTAACAGGCAACCAGAGAGAAAGACAGCCTACATAGATAGTCTGTCTACCGTCCCTAGGTACTGTATGGACCCATCAAACTATGGCGCTACTGTGGTACTGCACCCTCGGGATCTCAGTGCACAGGGCTTATCCTGGGCTGGTATCTACCCCAGCGATTGGGTGGCTTATGACGTACTGCCAAGCCGAGGCTTCAACCACAGGGAGACATGATATCGTATGACCTCCTGTACTCCGTACCTCGCTTATTGAAGCTGTTCTGGACGACGCAGCGACCAGCCTAGAGTTACTACCTAGGTACTAATTACTATGATCCAGAATGCCGGCCCTCTTGGTCTTGCCGGCTCGAATCGGCAGAGACATCCGGTTACGACCCTCACGACCGAGGCTCTGGCACGACCCCCATTCTGGACTCTTCCGTCCCTGCTGGTTACGGCATTCGCGACATGAATTCCTGGATGCCCTCGAGGACCCCCTCTGGGCTCGGCTTCTCAGCGCAGACGTCTGGGTCGAGGCCAAACGTCTTTTGCAGGTAATTCCTCGTTGTGGGTCCGATCGTGGCCACGAATCTCGTCCTTTTCGGGTCACTGGCCTTTGCCTTGCCTGTGGTCTCGTCGATCATGCCCAGGCCACGCAGCATGGCGTCGCAGCCTGTCGGGGAGAAGACGACAATCCAGGCCATCCTGCTCTCCTTGGTCTCCTGCAGCCGCCTCTCAAAGTCATCCGCGAACGACTCCATAACCCCAGTTCCGTAGATCACCACCTCGTTTACGTCAATACGTCTGTCGCTTGGCAATTTCTCATCCATAAGCGTCTTTGGGATGATATCCCTCCTCTGCTCGCCCACCATGAACAGTAGCCCAGGCTTCTCCTCTGTCCGGTCCTTGTACCACTGCGCATAGTGGTCCAGGATGAAGTGGGCGAGGCTGTCGCCATTGCCTGTGTGTTCTCCAAATACCTGCAACGGGGGGTCCTGGGGCACAGCCTTGAGTGCCCTCGTGGTGGCCGGCCCGACGCTGTAAACGGGGACCTCCTGGAGATGGGGCCACGGCAAGGTCGTTGTTGAGACACGGCCCTGGTGCTCGCCTGAAATTTAGTGTGAGTTGCCGTTATAACAGAGATGCAGAGGGACCAAGGATAAGCTGCTCACCTGGGCCATCTTGAACAATCTTGGTGAATGCCTCCACAGCCCTTTGGGATGTGAAGACGAGGCCACCGTACGCTGCCCCTGAGTGACTTCCGACCATCTGGGACTGTAGGATAGACTGGACCTGTTTTAGACCGGCATCGTCGAACCGGTGTTCTAATACTGGCACGAAGGAGGGGACGAAGTTGACGCCCGCTTGGGGCTGCGAGAAGATGTCCTCATAGCTGTCGCCCGGTGTCGATTTTGTCTTGAGCAGCAACACCGGCACCCTTCCGTCCCCTGCACCACCCGCTGCTGTTGTCAACATTGCCAATCAGGACGTATCCACGTATCCGTCCGAGACATGTGGGGGGACAAGCAAACGAGAGATATGGTGAACCAAATATATTGTACGGGTAAGCTATCTGCTGTGATGCGCCCGACCCTAATAAGTGATTAGCTGCTGTGTGGTGGTGGTGGTGGGGCACGACAGCTCTTGGCTCCCACTGTCTGATGTCAGTGAGCCGGAGCGCCCAAGTCAAACGAAACATACTTTTGACACTTGAATTGCTGAACATCTATCTTCCTTAGACAGGCTCCTTTAGACAGATGCCCAGTAAATTTCTACGAGACCACATTGACAAACACGCACCAGGGCCTTGGACTCTTGAATGGCGCCCTAGACGGGGGTGATCTCGAGGCTTACAAATCCCATAACCAGGAATTCCTAAAATGCGTCTGGGAGACTTGGCCCAGCCCAAGCAGGTGACGACGCCGACGGCACGCAGTGGACAGACTCTGCGCACAAAACAACAGGGGCAGAGCAACAGAGAACCACACAGACGAGCAGCAGATCGCACCAGAGTAGCTTTGCGCACATGGCCGAGGAACATCGACGAGACGAGTCACAGGCAAGCGGCCATGTCACCCCCCTCAATCCCGTCACCCCCGTCGCGACAGAGCCCGCGAAACCACTGCCGCCAGGCGTGGTGCTCGGGCCCGACGGCAAGCCGTATGTTGAGTGAACCTGGCCCTCTCCGCAGCCTGTTGGTCTCTGCAGAAAACTGACATGGCTTGGTAGCTGCCGTGCCTGCTCCAGCAAGACGGCCTTCTCCGCCCTGGCGAGATCAATGAAGGCGCCAAATCCATCCGCACCAGCCGCGTCCAAGACGAGTCCCGTCGCAACCGCCCCAGCTACCGACTGCCCAGCCGATGTCGAGACCCTTGGCCGGGGCACTTGGACACTCCTCCACTCGATCGCCGCCACATACCCGACCAACCCCAGCTCGTCCCAGCAAAACGACCTGGTCGGTTTCGTCCGTCTCTTCTCCCGCCTGTACCCCTGCTGGGTCTGCGCCGACGACTTCCGGGGCTACATCGAGAAGGACCCCGTCAAGGCCGGCAGCCGCGGCGAGTTTGGCAAATGGCTGTGTGACGCCCACAACGAGGTCAACAAGAAGCTGGGCAAGCCCGTCTTTGACTGCTCCAAGTGGGAGGAGCGCTGGCGCACCGGGTGGAAGGACGGGAGATGCGACTGATGACCCACGCTCGACCCGCTTCCTCGACGTATAGTGTACGACTACAGAACCATATAGACTCGGCAGCCCTGGATTAGGGGACCCGACAGATCCGTCGCCACTCAGCCTTTCTGGACAGACCTGAACAGCTCTTTGGACTCCCCTCTTGCATCAGCGGACTAGCACCACAGCTTTGTAGACAATCCGGCACACAGCCCCTTATACGGGTCTGTATACCGACAGTAATGATCAAGAATCGCATCCAGACCAGACGCAGAACGTTCAAGGTGCTTGAATGAAATCTGAGATAGTTGTCCTCCGAGGATTGACAAGACCGGCATAGTGTGGATATCCGCCGCCCAGTATTCCCTTCGGCACAGCAGAAAACTGGGTCCTACCTTCGACCATTTGGGCAACCTCCAGAATCCTACTGTCAATACCGAGTGCAATCCTTGAGTAAACATCTCTGCCCCCGAAGCAGTGCGTATCAAAGTGCTCCAGGCTATCGGATCATGCCACCTTCGCCGTGCGCTCGATGCAGCTTCGGCTCACTGTGCCGTGCGCATCATGGAAATATCTTCACCGTCGGCAAGCAAGCACGAGGAATTGTTTCCGCCGTGTGGAATCGGCCCGCCGAGTCGTGAAAGTGGTCTGACGTTAGGACCCAGCCCTCGGCATCGCGAGATTTGGCCTGCGCTTTCACAGTTGTCTTGGTATCGTCGCCGTGGATAGCCGCTCTGATCGAATGATACAAGTATGTTTTCTGTTTCGAGCCACCGAACCAGGCCTCAAGTGAGGTTCATGTGTGCATTTTTAATTTTATTTTTTCTGCACTTTTCAGGTGCGTTCTATCTTACCTCTCATCTTACCTCTCTTTGTGCTCTTTTTCCGAATTACGAAAATGGGCTACGCCGATTACAGGCTGGACAGCCTCGAAGAGCCGGTCGATGTGGCACATTACCTCTTTACAAGACTGCACCAAGTGGGCATCAGATCTGTTCATGGCGTCCCTGGGGACTACAACCTTGTCTCTCTTGACTACATTTCCGGGTGCGGCTTGAGGTGGGTCGGGAACGTGAATGAGCTCAACGCAGGCGAGTACTGCCGCCCCGGAACATACAAGCGGAGAGATTATAACTAACACAACCCAGCCTATGCCGCGGATGGGTACGCCCGTGTCAAGGGCATCTCCGCACTCGTGACCACCTTTGGGGTTGGTGAACTGAGCGCCCTGAACGGGATAGCAGGAGCTTTCGCGGAACAGGTGCCTCTTGTCCACATCGTTGGCAGTCCTTCGACGGCGTCGGAGCAGAATGGGCTGCTGCTCCATCACACGCTGGGGAATGGGGACTACAACGTCTTCAAGAACATGTCAAGCCTGATCTCGTGCCATGTCGCCAAGCTTAACCAGCCAAACCAGATTGCGCATGAGATCGATACTGCCATCCGCGAGTGCTGGGTCCGCAGCAAGCCAGTGTATGTCATGCTGCCTTCGGACATGGTCAACGAGAAGATCGAGGGAGCCCGGCTTCGAACGCCTATCGACCTGTCCAACCCGCCCAACGACCCCGAGAAGGAGGCATATGTTGTCGATGTCATCCTAAAGTCCCTGTATGCGGCGCGGAATCCCATCCTTCTTGTCGATGCATGCGCTATCCGCCACCGGGTGCTTAGCGAGGTCCATCAGTTGCTTGACAAGACAAATCTTCCTGTTTTTGTGGCCCCGATGGGTAAGGGAGCCATCAACGAGCAGCACCCAACTTATGGAGGCATCTACGCTGGTAGCGCATCCTCCCCGAGCGTGGCAGAGGCCGTAGATGCGGCGGACCTAGTCCTGAGCATCGGTTCTCTGAAGGTAAGCCCTTTCACACAGTAACGTTCCTGCCCCGGCCCATCCTGTCTCTTTTTTGGGGGACGCTTGTGTGCAGGCATGTGCAAGTCAGTCTCAAGAGAGGCATGCCTTGCTGACACATGTCACAGAGTGATATCAACACCGCGGGCTTCTCGTACCGGCTGTCCCAGCTGAACACCATCGACCTTCACAGCACCCAATGCACGGTGCGGTATTCCGAGTACCCAGGAGTTACCATGAAGGGCGTACTTCAGAGGCTCATCGATGAGGTCGACATCACCAGGCTCAGCGCCATCCCTTCTCCCCAGGTGGAGAACCAGGTCTCCGCCAATGATGATGGCTCGCAGACGATAACGCAATATTGGCTGTGGCCGCGCATTGGCGAGTATTTGAGAGAGGGTGACATTGTCATCACGGAGACGGGCACGGCCAGCTTCGGTATCTGGGAAACCAAGTTCCCCAAGGGCGTCACCGCATTAAATCAGTAAGTGCCCTCGTGGGTGGCCTCTGCCGCCCGTCAGGCCAGCGAAGCAGTCAATTCTGGAGTCCCATTGAAGCTGACTGCGGGTTTTGCAGAACCCTGTGGGGGTCGATAGGCTGGTCCGTAGGAGCTTGCCAGGGCGCCGCGCTGGCGGCCAAGGACGCGGGCGTCGACAGGCGGACGGTCCTGTTTGTGGGCGACGGCAGCTACCAGCTCACGGCGCAGGAGATCAGCACCATCGTCAGGCACGGCCTGCGCGTCACGCTGTTCTGCATATGCAACGAGGGCTACACCATCGAGCGATTCATCCACGGCGCCGAGGCAGAGTACAACGACATCGCGCCATGGAGGTTCAAAGACACGCCCGCCGCGTTCGGGGCGTCTGCGGAACAGGTCAAGACCCACGTCGTGAGGACCAAGGCGGAGCTGGACGGGCTGTTGAGGGATAGGGAGTTCAACGAGGCTAGGAACCTGCAGTTTGTTGAGCTGCATGTGCCCAAGATGGACGCGCCGAGGCCACTGGTTATGGTTGCGAATGCTGCTGCCAAGAACAACTCGAGGGCATGATGAAGCAATCAAAGAGTGGTATGAAAAGTCATTGAGTTGACTCGCCTCCTTTGCACGACTACGATTGCGAGCCACCACGAGCAGGGCCCAATTTCGTGAGCTCTAGGCCGTGTACAGCATCGATATCGGGCCATCGGCGTCGGACGGTCAGTGTGCCCGTGTTCAGCAACGGCAAGGTCGATTCGTACTGACCGGCTCGTGACAGCCACACTGCCTCACGAGAGCAGTCCAATCCATGGTGGAGGCTCCTCCTATATAGAGCGTAAGAGAGCACCTCGAACAAGACCCAGAGATTGGATGCGCGCTTGAGGTCATCATCCTATGTCTGGCGTACTATCTCGCGTTCGTCTGAAGCTCATGACTGATCCAGTATCTAGACACTGTCACGTTATAGTAGTCCGAACGACAGTAGTCCACTCGTTAAGCCCAGAAGAGCCATGCAGGGGCCCGATTAGCGCACCCTCCATGTGTGGGTTTAACGACGGCGGCTAGTTACTTCTATGACACAAAGCACTCCTGTTTAGCATTTCTTATATATGGGATAATCTTTATATCTTTATATAGTTCTTTGAGGAGGAGGAAGTTTATTTCTTATATATTATATATCTAGATAAAAAATAGGTAGAATCTATTCTTCTACTTAAAAGGCTTACTTTATACTAAGTTATTATTACTACTATTTATAAATAACTATACTTTATAACCCTCTTTTTTTCTAAGAATAGTAAATTCTTTATAGTTTTCTTTTAGTTATATACTTATTTTAGAACTTTTTTAAAGCTTTATATATTCTTAGTACTTAAATAATCTACTGTTATTAGAAAATATATTTTTTCTTATATATTATACTTTTATTATTACATTTATTTAAACTTAGTTCTAATTTTATATATAAATATACTTGTTTTAATAATATAACTTTAAATAATACTGTTTTTAATAATTTTTATACCTTGTTTCTAGTTATATTTTAACTTTTTTTCGTTTTAATACTTACTTTCTAATAATATATTATTAGCTATTAATAATACTAGGAGTAGGATTTATATAGTAGTTAAAATACTAAATTATTTTAATTACTATTAATGTTTATAATACATTTAAAGGTTTAAAAATTATTATTAATCTACTAAGTACTAATAGGAATATCTTTTAAGTTATAACTTAAATAATAATCTATTTATATTAAACTTAGTTTAGTAGTACTATGTATTTTTAATAAACTCGTTTCTTATTATATTATAAAATATATTTATTTAGATTTTACCTATATTAATCAAAACTAAATCTACTAATATATTATTAATAATTCTTTATAGTTTATAAGTTCTTTTAGTAAGCTAATACTATGTTAAATGTTCGAGAAGGATAAGATATAATATATACTTTTAAATATATATAGTGAGTTTTACTATATAAAATGTTTTATAATAGTATACTAATTTACTTTTATAATATAAGAAGGTTATTATATTTAGTTATTTCTACTAGTAGAAGGTATATTAAAAAGGAGAGCTAGAAGTTATATATTCCTTATAAGATAAATAAATTAATAGTAGTATTTTAATATTTTCTATTTTAAGTAATTTATCCTTAAACGCTCAAGTTATATAGTAAATAGTACTTTTAATCAGTAGTTAATAGCGTTAGCTTAGCTTATAAACTATATAAGCTTTAAGTTTAACGGAACTAGTTAATAGTATTAGCGTAAATAGACGAAGTATAACCTAACGCTATACCTACTTATAAAGAGGCTTATAGGCTTATAGAAGTAAATCAGAACATTACTATAAAATTTTATATATACTAAAACTTACTATATTTATATAAAAATATATATTATATCTTATTTTTCTAAGATACTTACTATAGTTTTAACCTAATAGAAGAGCTTAAAGAATATAAGTAGTTTATATTAGTATAAATAATTTTAAATATATAGCTTTAAAGGATTTACTATATTTAATAATAGATATATATATAAATAAATAAGTTTAGCTTTGTACTAGATAATTATTTTATTCTATGATAAATTTATTTTATACCAAGATATATAATGAATCTTAGTAAGGTTAAAAGATTTAGAGCTAGAATTTAAATATATTAAAAGATTTAAGAATATTAAACTTAAACTTAAATATTTTATATAGTACTATATATAAGAAGTAAATACTACTACGTTAGCTAAGCTTAAAAATATTTTACTTAATAAGACTAGAAAATACTTTAGTTTTAAAAATAATATAACTATAAGTCTTTTAACCATAGACTTAAAATAGTTAATATTCCTAATTATACTAACTTATTACTATACTATTTTTAAAGAAAGTTTTTATAATAGTATTACTATAATTTAAGAATATATAAAATATATAATAATAACTTAATTATATAATACTAGATGTTAATTTTCTAGATATTTGGAAACTATTTATTATTTAAATTAAAACTATATAATATTACTTAATTTAAAATGATTAAATAGTAAGTTAATTCTCTTTAGCTAATATTCGTGTTTATAATACTTTGAATATTAAACCTATAGTATTTCTTTTATTATTTAAGTAAGATCTTTTATAAATATTAAAAGTAAAAACGGATAAATCGCCTTTATAGCTTAAATACTTTATTAATAATTTGAAAGTTACCTTTTTAATTTAAAAAGTTTTACTTTATATAGATATTACTACTTTAAAATACTTTTAAAACCCTGAAATAAAGATTTTAATAATATTTTTAAAAGTATATTTATAATATTACCTTATATATTTCGTTTAATAATAAAAGAATTTAGGATTAAACGAACTATTTATATAAAAAGAAGTACTATTCTTATTAGAAAGAATTACTATTTAATATTTATACAAGAATATAATATTTATATTAACTATTTATATTCTTTAAGTTCCTCTACTAAGCTAGAACTATAGTA
>MAVT02001376.1:0-13200 GCA_001702395.2 Diaporthe helianthi | reverse complement strand
TACGAAAAGATGTCTCCTCAGCGCCTCGTCCTTCTCAGGCGCCGAGAAGTCAATCCCGGATATGGCCACCGTCTTGGGCCGGTTGTCCAGGGAGTAGGCCGCGTACGCAGCGTGGAAGTTGCCCCGACCGCCGCGCGCACCGCCACGGTACGAGCCCCGTGGGATATATCCGCCGCGGCCGCGGTAATACCCTCCCCGACCACCACGGCCGTAACTCGGCGCATACGTCGTCGGGAATTGCGAGCTCTCGTCCTGCTGCTGCGCGTTCGGGTCGATCCCCAGCGCCTCGGCTTCACCCCTGAGCTTCGCTAGCGTGGCCTTGAGCGCCTCTGTCTTGGACGCCTCGCCGCTTTTGCCTCCTTCCGTAGCCGCCGCTGCTGCTGCTCCTGCCTTGCCGGCGCCGCCCGGTTCGGTCGAGTTCTTCCGCGAGCTACTGGCCAGCTTCTCCATGAGGCGCTGCTTCTCAGCCGCCTGCTTGGCCTGCAGCTCCTTCTGCCTCTTCTCCAGCTCCTCGCGCTGCTTCTCGATCTCGCGGATCTTGGCCATTTTCTCCTCGTGCAGCCTCTGCGCTTCTTCTTGCTTGCGCGTGAATTCGTCCATATCGATCTCCTCCCCATCCTCCATCTTCACATCCGCGGATGAGTCCTCGCGCTTGACGCCGTTCGCCGGTCGGCCGTTCTCAAAGCCGTTCGTGCCGCCGTTGTTGCTGCCGCCCCCGTTCGCGATGTCGCTGTGTTTCTCGTCCTTGTACCAGAAGACCTTTACGAACCGGTTGTCGAATATTACCTTGGGCGATTTGTATGCGGCGTTGGCCGAGGACCACTTATCGAATTTGACGACTGCCAGCCGCTTGTACCCCATCATCGTGACCTCTTCGACCTTGCCGAACTGTGCGAAGAAATTCAGTACCTGCTCTTCCTCAAAGTTCTCCTCGGGAATGCTCTCCACCACAACCTTGGTTTGAGTCCTGTCGTTGACCGGGCCTTCTGCAGAGAATGGTGCGCGACCCTGGCCCGCCTTCCGCCGTTGCTGACCGTACCCATTATTTGTGTTTTGGTTAAAATGTACATTTCCGTGGTAAAGTCCTTGCTGTTGAGGAAACTGGGGTATTTGTGGAGGCTGTGACAGCGTCGCGGAACTCGGGTCGTACTCTGCTTCTTGTGTCAGACTCAAATTGCTTAGATTGTTGTAAAAATTGAGAAAGGAGCTGTAATCAAGTGGCACTGAGAGGGAGTCGTGTGAAGACCCGACATCCTCGGGCTTGATCGCTGTACTGGAAGACTGAGAAAGAAACGGACCTTCACCGGGCAGCGGGATGTGCCCTGAAAGCTGTGGCGTAGGAAGGTTGTACGAGACGGACTCGGTCCCAGTGCTGTGGTCGAATTTGCATTTGAGGCCCCTGGGGCAGAACCCCTTCCTGTCGAAATCCCAGCACCGTCCCTTTCTCCCCTGCTGTACCGCCACATTATGCAGAAATCCGGGATGCTGCTGAGAGTAGTCGGCGAAGGGCGGCATGGAGAGGCCCATCTGCTGGCCGATCTGCTGCAGCTGTCTCATCGCCTCCATGGGGTTGCTCGGGTCGAACGGTGCGATCTGTGGCACCTGGCCCGGCTGTCCGAAGGACAGCGCATGCTGGCCTGCTGTATTTTGAAATTGATATTGCTCCTGGGAAAACGACTGGGGTCTGTCTAGGTCGACATAGCCCTTGCGACCTCCATAGCCACCGCCGCGACGCGGTTGTTTGAACTGTCGGGCCCCTTGGAATTGGTCTCGGCCGGTCGGCGCATCCAAGTCGCCCCGGTCCTGGAAGCCACGCTTGCGCGAGCTGCCAGCGGCAGGACCAGTAGGAATGGCAGGTTGACCTGTGTTTGGGTTCGCGAGGCCTGGTAGTGTTGCTGGGGGAACAACAGTCGGGGCTGCTTTCGGAGGAGGGGCGGAGCCGGGGATGTAGGATCTGTACTGGATTGTTTGGAATAAGTCGTCGACAAAAGACTCAGGATCTGCAAGTATGGGTGATCAGTTCAGAGTGTCGGGCCAGTGTAACGCGTGGGCGACGAGGTCCTACCTTCCGTGAGGAAATTATCCATCTCCGACATGCACTTTAACTTGACGTCTTCGCTGCCATCGTCAGAGTGCAAGAGGGCCAGCACATAGTCAGCAAGGACATCCGCATCCGCATCAGAACTGTTTGAGTACTCAAGATTAGCGATGGCAGCCCATAATCGGGTGTATCGCGAGGGCCGAGGGTGTGACGAACGTGTTCTCGAGGCGCTTGACGATCCATGCCTTGAGCAGAGGCGAATCCTCCTCGGGAAACAGCATCATTCCCAACTTTCTACTTTTGTAAGAACATAAAGACAGCTGGTCTGAGACACCCCTCGCTGTGGCAATCGAGTGGAGAGCGACACGAGGGTCAAGAAGGTGAAGCTTTGCAGAGGTTGTGAGGTTGTGGATTGTTTGGTTGGTGACTCGAGGCGGGAGGGAAGCTGGTTCGGGAATTGCGAAATGTTTCTGGGGCTGGATGCGCACCAGAGCTTCCCAAAGCTGTAGTCTACACATGCAAGGGTTGTTTCATGGTGGGGCCAGGCGGCAGGCTAGCCTCGACCAGGTACACCAGTACCCAGGTAGGCGGACTGTTTGCACTACAAGCCATGATAGTAGTCGTAGCCATCCTTCGAACTCGACTACACGCCTCTTCATTGCTCAAAATATCGTGTTAAAGATATCTCAGACAGATAACATCACTCGCTAGCAATCATGGAACACTTTGTTTTTTTGACTTCATCAACGCAAATAAAATTTCAAATCCAGCGTTAAGTACAAGCTCTCAGGGTCGGACTATAATCATAAGATGTTCCGGTGCTTGCTGATTGCCCTCGGCCTCGCCATTTTCCTCCCCAAACCCTTGGGGTTTCGTATCGTAGACCGTTTTCCGTCTTCTTTTGCAACTCGTTAACATTGCCGAAGATACGCTCTATCAAGCCGCCGTTTGAGGCGGTGGGAAAAGTCTATGAACCAGGACATGACGCGTTTACAGCTTGTCGTAGTACTGCGCATACCAGTTAGTATCACTTCTACACGCACATTCAGGGGGTGGGGGTGGGGTTGGGGGGCTAGACTCACGTTGGACACATCGGGAACCTCGACCTTGATACCCTTGCGCTTACGCATTTCCTGGACCATGGCACCAACCTTGGAGGTGGGGTCCAGAGGGGAGCCACCGGGCAGCAGCTGCCAGTGGTCGAACACGGACTGGGGGAAGGCCTGTCCGGAGGTGGCAGCACGCAGGTCACCGTTGAAGCCGAACGACTCGATGACGGGCAGGTACGACTTGATGGTGAACAGAGGAGTACCAGGGCGCTGCTCCTCACCAAAGACAATACCACGTCTCCGGGTAAGCACACCGTAGACACCACCCATGGCCTGCTCGGGCACCTGGATCTCACACAGGAAGACGGGCTCCTGCAGGGCTGGCTCGGCAAGCAGGGCGGCGGCGTACATGACACGACGGGTCGTAGGCATGATCTGGCCAGTACCACGGTGAATGGAATCAGCGTGGAGGGTGACATCAAGGATGTTCCAGCGGACGGATCGCATGGGCTCCTCGGCAACGGGACCCTCACGGGAAGCCCACTGGAAACCAGAGACGACAGAGTCCTTGATTTCGTTGAGGTACTGGACGGCCTTGGTCTGGTCAACCAGCAGGTTGGGGCCGTTGGTGTCAGGACCGAAGGTCCAGATCTTACGGGCATCGGTGACGTCCCAGCCGAAGTCGTCGGCAAGAACACGGGCACGGGCCTTGAAGTCGTCACGGGGGTTGATCTTGCCAGCCTCGATGGCAAGGGACAGCTCCTCGTCAAGGGGCTCGGCGGTCATGTAGATACGGTTGTGCTTGTTGGGCGACTTGGACAGGGCAGTGATGCTCGACTTGCCGCTAACAGTCTCACGGTACTGGACGACGGGGTCGGAGATGATCAGAGGAACACCGGCGTGATCGTTCTGGAGGTCGTTGAGGCAAATCTCCAGGTGGAGCTCACCAGCACCAGCGACGATGTGCTCACCAGACTCGTTGGTCATGGTCAGGACACAAGGGTCCGACTTGGACAGACGCTTCAGACCCTCAACGAGCTTGGGCAGATCCTGGGCGTTCTTGCACTGGACGGATCGCTGCACGACAGGCGAGACGGAGAACTTCATGACCTTCAGGTTGTGGGCAGCCTTGTCGGTGGTGATGGTTCCAGACTTGAGCAGGAACTGGTCAATACCGACCAGACCGACAATGTTACCGGCGGGGATGTCGTCGATGGCCTCGACACGACCACCCATCATCAGGACGACACGCTGGATGGCCTTCTCGGAGAGATCCTCCTTCCTGCCGGGGACGTAGTTGGGGCCCTGGATGCGGACCTTCTGGCCAGACTTGACGGTACCGGAGAAGACACGACCGAAGGCGTAGAAACGACCCTTATCGGAGGTCGGCACCATCTTGGAGACGTAGAGCATGAGGTCGGCCTTGGCAGGGTCGGCCTCACAGTCACGGATGGAGGCGAAGATCTTGTCGTCCTGAGGACCCTCGTACAGTGTCTCGGCACGGTACTTCTGGGCGGTCTTGGGGGAAGGCAGGTGGAGAATCATCATCTCCAGCAGGGAGTCGGCGGCGGGCAGGAAGGTACGCATGACAGCCTTGAGCAGCTGCTTGCCCTCCTTGTCACGGTCCTCGGAGGCCAGCTTGAGGTCGAGCTTCTCGAGCAGAACCTTGATCTCGTCCTTCTTAAAGTTCATGACGGCGGCGAAGATCTTGAAGATGGGGTCCAGGATGAACTGGTTGAAGGCACGCTCGAGCTGCTGGCCCTCATAGGTGCCGTTCTTGGTCCACTTCTTGGTCTTGGGGTTGAAGTAGTTGTCTCCCCAGAGACGCTCCATCATCTTGTTGCGGTCGACACCGAATTTCTTGGCGTAACGGGTGGCGAACTGACGGATGGTGAAGGCCCAGCCGTGCAGACCGGAACCGAAGGCGACGGTGCCCTTGTCGGGGTAGACCTGGACGTCACCCAGAGACTTGTCGAAGTAGGTGGAGATGACGACGTTGACGGACTCGATTGTTCGGGAGAAGGACTGGTACAGGTCCTCCTTCTCGATCTGGAGCTCGAGGAGAGCACGGTCGACCTTGTTGATGACAACAACGGGCTTGATGCGCTCACCGAGAGCTTGACGGAGCACAGTCTCGGTCTGCACGCACACACCCTCGACGGTGTCGACGACGACCAGAGCGCCATCGGTGACACGGAGAGCAGCAGTGACCTCAGAAGAGAAATCAACGTGACCGGGGGAGTCGATCAGGTTGATCAGGAAGTCGTTGCCGTCGGTCTCCTGGCCCTTGATGTCCTTGGTGTCCTCCGGGTCGGGGAGGGTGGCGTATAGGGAGATGGCAGTAGACTTGATGGTGATACCACCTGCTTGAGATCAGCAAATTTTGTCGTCGCCAGCCACTGGGCGGATGGGACGGAAATCCGGGGAGTGCACGTACGCTCCTGCTCGTCAGCACGAGTATCCGTGGCACGAGCATCACCAGCCTTTCCGGTGGAGATGATACCGGCCTTGGCCAGCAGGGAGTCGGTCAGGGTAGATTTGCCGTGGTCGACATGAGCAATGACACTCATGTTACGAACATTGCACGGCTTCTTCATGAGATCGTGGATCTCGTCGACGGTGAAGCTAGAGAGTGTGTCAGCCAAAGACCAGGCCCATACTTGGTGGTGGTGGTGGTGGTGGTGGTATTCAGCCCTCGAGACAGTGTTGGATGTGTGCTGAGGTGGTCGTATCATGCATGATACGACAGGATTGTGGATTGTGCTCTTGTGGGTTGCCCTCGAGAGGGCCCTGGGGGGTGGCAGCTATGGGCGAAGGGAGCACTTACTTGACCATTTTGACGGTATTGACGATGCAACCTGTCTAAATGATTTTGTCTTCTGTATGCTTGTGGATTGGGGTGAATGCCTCGAGAACGGCAGAGATTTTGTGGCGGCGACGGGGGACAAGATCGCAGCGCCGGAGCAGACTCAAGACTCGGGGGGTTGACCTGCTGATAAAAGAGGACTGCGTGGGGTTGTTAGCTGCAGGGACTTGGATGCCTTTCTTTAACTATTCGGCGAGAAGCCACGAGTCCGGGGGAAGAGGGAGCAGTCCAGGAGCCTCGTGGACTGGTGTCTGCAGGGGCACAGCGGGATAGGTTGGGTTCGGTTGGACCTACAGAATCTCGCCGTCAAGGCTTGCGCTGGTGAAGGAGGGAAAAAAAGAGGGAGGGAAGAAGAAACGGACAATGTGGGTGCGGGGTGATAGATTTTCGCTGAAGCCCAATCCAACGCCAGCCCCACCACCAGGCATTTGCAAAGTGGGCCGACCTGTGGCGGGTCCCAGGCAGGAGGGCAGGGCATCGGGCTAGCATTTGGAGCTGTTGCAAGCTTTCACCCAAAACACCAGTCCGGCCACTGCCAGACCAATCAAGCTAACCAAGCTTGCCACCACCGCCCCGAACCAAGGGTCCCCCTCGAGCTTGCCGGGCGGACTGACTGACTGCACGCCGAAGGCGACCACACACAATACAGCCAACTACATTATTTTCGCACACAAGAACTCGCCTCTCGGCCTGTGACTGCAGTTCTGCAACTTGCTGCTTTTTAATATGTCATCCATCCCAAAGTGTGACTCCTTCCCATACCTTTTGTGTCATGCTGAGATCAGGAGTTCCTAGGGTGATGAACCAATGCACTCCGTTTATTATTATCTGCTTTGAGCCAGTGCATCAACGACTGATTGTTAACGTTACCAACCAAGCTCGCCAGTCCGTGCCCCGCTTAAGACCGAAAGACTGACTTCGTGGCTTGGCAGGAACATGCCAAATCTACCACACACAGTACGGACCGTACCTAGACTTACACGGCGATACATAATTCTTACAGGTTGTTTTTATGAATGACTGAAGATGCAGGTGAATATGAACAGAATCTAAGGTCGGTATTTCGGGCACCTTAGCTGAGCTGAAGGAACCAGGGCATAGCAATGCTGGCCATTGCTCAGGCTGACCTTGGGGATATTCTCAGCGCAGCCTGTCCTTTCGAACAGCAGGGTGTGCTCCCCTCGAGTTCGTTTGCCGGCTGTCCCTCCCAGAAGCGGACCGGGGAAGCCCAATCCCAACCGTTTGGATATGGTCGTTGCTGAGAAAAGTGAGAGGTGGATGCTGTAAAAAAAATCCGCAGACAGAGGTTCCGAGGCGGATATTTGTGCATACATTGCTTGTCTGCCGAGGTGCTGCCCCAACCACCAGGAGGAGAGAGGTTCACCGTCCCCTTCGCCCCTGCGACCCTTCAAATCGCGGTACATCCGGCCGCAACGTACCCTGCCTCCTCTCCACAAGACTCACGACCTCCTTATTCGACATTCGGCGCCAATATGGCCAGGCTCGCCACAGCACTTTTGGCTGCGGGCAGCTCTCAGCTACATATCCTGTTGCGTCCCAACGCCAACACCACCTGTTGTCGATCCCATCCGGAGATTCAGCTTGGGCTGCCATGGCTTCGAGCAGTCGTTGGACACATGGCCAGTTTCGCCACATCTGAAACATAGCCTCTTTTCAACCTTTCCGGAACAGTCTGCGGCTATGTGGCCTGGCTCGCCACAGCGGTGACAAAGCTTTGGCTGGTCGCACTCCATGGACGAATGTCCTGGTGTGCCGCATCTCTTACAGAACCTCCTCGTATTCTTGGTTTTTGGCTTGTCGCAGGTTTTTGCGAAATGGTTAGGATCGCCGCATCTGGCACAGGCGGCCCTGTATGCGGTAGTATGGAGTCCAACATGGCTGGGTTGGTTGCATAGTGTAATAGTTTGCTGGGATACTGGCCACGGCCGGGTAGTGGAAGCCTGGCCGCGGGCTTCGGTGCACGGCCTGGTTGAAAAGTTCGAGCTTTGAATGATGCTCGCGTGCCTCGAGGGCGAAGCACGAGAAGATGCGCGAAACAAGGCCCCGAAGGGGCACGGTGATCGACTTGACATCATCCTCAGCAATTGACCTCGTGCTGGGGAAACAAGGAATTTTTTGGTTGTCGTACGGTAGAAAACAAAAATACTGAACCCACCTACCCAGGAGCTTGGTTAATAAATTCGCGGCGGTCCAGATGTTGGCTTGTAACGGCGGACTTTTTGATCACGGTGAACTTTTTGATCGCGGTGAGCTTGGGCCCACCCACCCCCGTCCAATTCAGCCAATCGTAATACCTACCGTTAGCTCCTCGGCGCCTCTTGCCAATTTTCTCGAGCTCTGCGGTATCGCATTGCACCTCATCGTCGCGTCCTGAGCTCGACCAGCACAAACCCCCCCCCCCCCAAAAAAAGTCACGGAACGCAGTCGCGAAACCGACGATGGCGACCGCGAGCCGGACCATGTCGCCCGGTGGCGCCCTCCTCCGGGCGTCGCGCATGTTCTCGCTGCCACAGCCGATACCACCCCCACCAGGCGACTACCAGGCGGCCACCAGCTACAACTCGGAGACGGCGACCAAGGCCTTCCCGACCCTGCAGACGGTCACGTCGCCCGAGACGTTCAGACAGCGCGGCGACTGGGGCTTCAAGCGCAACTTGCCCCTGCGTTCGACCGCAAGGACCAGCACGCCCTACCTGCGCATCAAGCAGGTCGACTCGATGGAGCACGTCACCGACTTCGCCTCGGCTGCCGACCACACCCTGTCGCTGGAGAAGTGGCAGGAGATGAACATTCCCATAAACCTCCCTCACTTCATCCTAGACTCGCCCACAATGACCATCGCCCACATGGACACGAAACCGGAGTCTGTCTTCGAGAGCAAGTACGACTTTACGGCGCTCGACAGCGACAAGAAGAAACAGGCAGGCCAGATGCG
Source organism: Diaporthe helianthi (assembly GCA_001702395.2). Classification (NCBI taxonomy): domain Eukaryota; kingdom Fungi; phylum Ascomycota; class Sordariomycetes; order Diaporthales; family Diaporthaceae; genus Diaporthe; species Diaporthe helianthi. Next base: position 4,288 of record MAVT02001376.1, on the reverse strand, counting down.
ATGGAAGTACGGAGGCCCGTGGCTGGCCAACATGACCGAAGGGGACTTTCAAAAGTACATTAAGAATACCGTGCGGCCGAGAAAGACCGAGTTCCGCCAGTTCTTGCGCGAAAATCTCGCCCGCAGGCTCACCAAGGACAACAAGGACCACGCGGCTGAAGTAGGAGGCGAGGAGGCCATCGTGGCCGTGCAGGAGGTCCAGCCCGGCGACATTACTGAGGAGCAGCTTACCGACTACCTGCGGGAGCTACGCCTGGACCGCTATGGCCTTTACGACCTCGTCGGCGAGTTCCTCGACCTTGCGCCCATTGAGCCACCGGCCCCGGACTTTGTAAACATGCTTGGTGGTATTGCGCCAGGGCAGAAGAGGACTGTCGACAAGGAAAACCCGTATGCGCTTCACGGGCCCCCGATTACACACCCTTCGGCTGGCCTATCCTACCTGCGGACGTCGGCCTACATAGACAACCATCCCGCCTACGGCCCGCAAAAGCATCACCCGCCAGTCAAGGGCAGGGTCTTTATAACAAGCAACGACGTCGCCAGGATTGGCAAGAGCGGCACCCTCGGCGTCGGCGGCTTCGTCGTCGGCACAAAACAGCTCGACAAGGATCATCGCACCTCGAGGACGCATAATTTCGACCCGTCCGCCCAGGGCGGCCAGAAGCTTTGGACTCAGATCTACTCGGCGCAGATCAACTCCAATGGCCGAGTCCTGCTGCACGCGGAGGAGGCGGACCCCTTCACGAGGATGGTGCAGGAGGAGATGGTGGGCGAGAAACAGGTCTTCCACAATTCGCCAGGGGAGAGCGCCAGGTCTTCCAGCAAGCTGCCCTTGAGGGGTCCGAAGTCGTCGTTTAGCCTGGCAAGGAGGCCAAAATATACTAACGCGAAATTCACACCGGGGACGAGAGAGGCGTACGGCTTGTCGAACACGGGGCACCAAAGTGGCATAGACAGTTTGCTATAAGACCTGACAATTTCAAGTCCGAACGTAACGACCTTGAGCCGGATTCATTGTAGAAATATGGGCACGCCTGGAGGAAGCGAAAGAAAAGATTTGAGTGCCTTTCCACGAAGTAGAAATGTAAGATTGATTCCAACCAAGCAGTGGCCAGCCTTTATTTTACATCAGAATAGTCAGGAATACCTAGGTATGTTGGCTGCTTTGTAGACGACAGAGCACTAGATGATAGCCATCATTTAATCCAACGGACAAGTTGCTGAGCCAGGCGGTTCTGGTTCAATTTCAGTGGTGTACAATTTAGTCGTGCTTTCAAGAATCCATTCTCTGATTGAGCTATGATTCTAACAGAATGTGAAGCTGAAAAACATGGATAAATTAAATTGACAAGTCACCTCATGGATACTGACAACCTCTGTAGGAAGCTTTGCTCGAGTGTCGAGTCCACTATGCAATGCAATCACGGCTTTTAAAGTTTCATATGTTCGTCCACTGGGAGTCTAGACGGTGTTTGACTCTCGATTCGTGTCCCCAACGTATTTCATACTTGCCTCTGGGAAACGGTATCCTCGTAAAATAATACATGGACACCGAAGGCTTTGTCTAGGTAACCCCCATTTGGCGGCACCGCCCCAAAAAAAAGTTGCCCGCCGACACCACCAACAACCGTTTGCAAGACTACTTTGCACCCACTTTTAAGGTCGCGCAGGCACTGTATGGAGCAGGTAAGCACATTTTTGGAATCCTTGCAACCCGCTGAACACGCCTATAACTCTTTTTTTCAGAACGACGGATCAGCGGATGGCTGGCAGTCGCCTGACGACATACCTCCACCGCCACTCCCCCAGGCAACTGAGACGGTACCTGCCGAGGTAGCCAGCCCGCAGCAAGACCTTCTACCAAGCAACCCTACAGGACCTGCGCGCCCTAGTATTACAGCAGAGGTGTTGCGCGAGGCACAGGCCATAGTTGATCGTGCGCAGCGTGCCCGCGGAACGGTGCGCTTTAATACCAACAAACCCGCCACGGCTTGAACTAACACGTGCAAGCAGAATCGTACAGCCAGCCACACCAAGATTTCCCCGTCAATTAAGGCCGAGCTTGACGCACAGGCAACCCTTATTACGGATGACGAAGGAACCATGGTCAAAGACGAATTTGAGGATGACGGGTCCGTAGGGGAGAGCTTTAGTTTTCCGGAGCTTGAAGACGCCGCAAGGGGAATCCACAAGACCCACGCCCTGGCCAACCTACTGACAATGACCCCGAAGCGAACCGCCAACCTCCGGTACAACAGGCGCAAAGGATACATCAACATAACCCGTGCGGTTAACGTCGAGGCTATTGCAATCCAAATGACGGGAAACCTCCATATGGGTAAGAACGCCTGCGATAGCTGCAAGAAGGGCCACGGACCGTTTGAGGAATGTGTCTCCCTGGGAAGCAACTTTGCAAGTAGAGCCTGCGGAGGTTGCCACTTCAGCAGCGAGGGCACCCGTTGTTCCATGCACAAAACCCAGTCCGCAACGCTTACTAAGGCTCGTAAGTACATACAACAGAGGCCCACTACAACAGCACATGCTCATATCATGCAGCTACCAAGGATAAACAATCCCGCAAGCGTCACGTGCAGGAAGACCAAAGCGAGGAAGATGAGCCACCTATCTGGAAGCCCGCAAAGAAGGGCAAGAAGTCCTATGGTGGCCCGGCTACAGAGCAGCCCAGCACTCGGGACGGAGAATCTTGTACTCCTATGTAAAACTAAGGACTCGCACTTCCCGAACGGGAATAAAATCCCCACTACCAAGATTACTTAGCTTAGTAGGTATATCGTAAAACTTCTCTTACACCTAACTACTACACCTATTATAGGCTAGCCTTACCTTATACTTAATAATCTAAAGGTTATATAGTTTAGTAATACTAAGTAGTATAGCTAGACTAAGCTAGTATAAAGATATAATAAATAAATACTAAATTTAAGTACTCCTAGCCCTTATTTTTATTATAACCTAAAGGTTATAAGTATATCTCCTAATAAAAAAGATTTTTAACTCCTCTAACTAGTATTATTTTTAACTAGTAGAAATTTAAGGGGCTAATATATAATAGTTAACTTATAAAGATTTTTTTACCCTTATACTTAGTATATGGATTATAAATATAAACCTTAAGGTACTTATTCTATATACTTATAAAAAGTTATAATATATAGTAGAATAAACGTTATAGATAAAGCTTCTCTTAATAAATATAATAAGTAAATAATATAGACCTTTAGTATATATAGTTTTCTAATATTATAGATTAATATTTAACCTATACTATATATATATATATACTTTTTAGTACCTATTTACTAAAATAAATACTAAATAAGATATAGGGTTATATACTTTTATTTATATAATATATTAATAAACTTAATATAGTAAACCTATAAAAAAGTAAGCTTTTACCTTTTCTATACCTCTTTTATCCCTCTTTATTTTATATCTTACTATAATATTAGTACTATTAATTTAACATATCTAGTAATATATCTAATAGTATATTTATTAATATTACTAAAGATAATTTATTCTTTACTTAAAGCTAGGAGAATATTACTTAGCTTTTTATAACTACTAACTTTATTAAAACTATTATATTTAAAACCTAGGAAGTACTTAGAGAATTTACTACTTATTAAGTATATAAATCTAGATTTAGTATTAAGATAGGCTAGTCCTAGAAAATAAAAGTAGAACTATTAAAGTAATCTCTATACTATATATATAGTATAAGAGGTAATAATTAGTAAAAGTAGTATAATAGTATATAAATATCTAGCTATAAGTAGCTTATAATAGTAAGTAAAGGTAATAATAACTTATAGTATCTTAAAGTAGTTAATAATACTTATCTTAGATATACTCTAAATAAAAGACTATAGCTAGCCTTCTATATAATTATTAACTATTTTATACTTCTAATATTATTAAATATATTCTATACCTCTCTATAATTTAAAAGCTTATATATTCTAATATTACTATAATAATTTAAGCTAAGAATAAAAAGCTATATTCCTTTAAAAAATATTATATATATCCTATAAAAAGCCTAGGAGGTATAAGATAATAACTATACTCTAACTTAAATATTTATTACTAAAATATAAAAAAAGTAGGATAATAGAAAGGTTATTATTAAAGTTAATTATAAGATACTTAGTAATACTATATCTTAACCTATTAACTATTAACTATTTATATTTTTTAAGTTTCTCTACTAAGCTAGAACTATAGTAAGTATCCTAAAGGGATAAGATATAATATATCT
>MAVT02001374.1:0-13209 GCA_001702395.2 Diaporthe helianthi | reverse complement strand
CTAACGGTAGTATTAACTAGAATCGTCGCCTTAAGTAGCCTAAGAGCTAATAGACAGCGAAGCAGTTATACGGCAAGACTTAAAAAAAATCAAAAAAGGGACACTATTTTAAGGTACCTCGTAAAGAAAATCCAAGACAAAACCTTCTCCTATTACCACTAATAAATACACCTATAAACCTCTAAAAAAAATCAAAACAAATCAACTATAAGCTAAAGAAACCTAATATATCACAAGATATTACATAATAGGCAAGCACTAGTAGTCCCTATCTAAGCTAAAAGCTAACTTTAAATACTAATGTTAGGTTATAGTAAGAAAAGGAAAAGGAAATAAAAAAGGTAGGTATATACTCTTATAAGAAGATATTATAAAAATAAGTATTAGGATACTAAAGCCTTTAAATAACGGCTATAGGCTTAGGAAAGATTTAATAGCTAAAACGCTAAGTAGGTAAATAATAAAAAATTAGTAAGATAAGAAATATAAAGGAAAATATAGTAATTAATAAATGATTATTATCTTTTAGTATTTTTTTATTAGTTAAAATAGCTATTAATAAAATAATTTACTACTTTTAATAAATGAAATATATAGCTGTAGGATTATAAAGTTTAAAACTATTATTTATAATAAATGTAACTTAAACTTATTACTCGTTTTTACGCTTTAATAACCGTATTATTTAATATATATATACTATAGTAATATTTTTAAAATTTATATAACTTAAAGGTATAGAGTCCTAGTATATAGTACTAAATACTCAAATACTTACCGTTTATAAAAGAATATAGTATTAAAAACCGCTTTCTATAAGGATGTACCTACAGCCTTATACTATATAGACGAGGCTAGGAAGAATTGCTCTAGACGGTATTATTAGTTAAAATCGTCGCTATAAGTCCGTACTAGTAACTTTAGTAGAATGGCGTATTATATTAAATAAATATAATATAGTAGATTACTATTAGGTAGTTAATTACCTTATGTTTGTAGCTAATTATTAGGTAGCTACTTTATTATAATTAGGGACCTAGTCGAGCCGTTACAGTAGTGAAAGACACTTCGTCTACTTAGTACCTCGGCTGTTAAAGTAAAAGCAAGACTACCCTATAGGTTTTATACACAGCTAGTCCGACTGCACCGCAGGTAGCCACAGAAAACAAAAAGGCTCTGTGAACCAGACGAACTAAAACTTTTGTGTTAAAAGATGTTCTCTTGGCCTTTAAATTAACTTTAGAGGGTTCCTGCTATTTTCAGGTCTCGGTATCTCTATCCAGTCGTGTAAGCGACTTACAGGACACTGCTTCCCCTACGTGACCTTTAGAGATCTCTTTATCCAGTTCACAATGGCATATCAGTGGTGTCGTTCTTAATCCGTAGTAGTGTTGCTCTTAATCCGTAGACAACCCAATGGCGCACGGTCCCTTCATACAGTGGTAAACGCTCAATAATGTCTCTCTCCTGACACCTGAGCTCAACTGTCTGAGCATATGAAACTGTAACAACGAAACATTCTGTGGGTCAAGTGTTCGGTTAATTATAAAGAATGACATTGTGATTTAGTCGTAAGAAATGCATTGTGGCGTAAGTTGCGGAGGGGAGAAAATGAGTCTGTAAGGTTTTCTAGGCAAAGGCCAACTGGTGTCTATGGGATACTAAAAGTTGATCAGGTACTTGTACGAGAAAGGAATGTGTTTGATTGATCAGCTCAGTCGCTCGTGTGCTCCGCCTTGCTGCCCATAATAATAAATACAGAAAATTTCCCTACTCGCTGATGAGAGACCAGACTTTGTCATCATTGGCGTCAGACTCGGCATCACGCTTCTCGCTGATCAGAAACCAGACCTTGTCATCTTTGGCGTCAGAAACACCACGCTTCTCACTAATCAGAGACCAGACTTTGTCACTATCGGCAGGCACAGCCTGAGAGGCTGGTTTCCCAGAGGCTGCAGTGTCAGCAGTTGGATTTCGACACAAGCAAAGGTGCCTAGGTGATCTCACGTACCGTGCTTCATAGCCGGAGCGCCATGAGTTCCAGTCAGCACAAAGGCTGCGACAATGGCGGTCTGCTTGGTCTGCATTTTGTTGTTGGGAATTGAGAAATCCGTGCTAGTAATTGTCCGTATGTTGTTCTTTCTTGGACTTGGAGGATGATGATGGTAAACTGTGAAGGGATGTAAGAGGAGTGATGGTGGTTTATATATCTCGAATCACGCTCCATTTGCACCTCCCACAATATGTCCGACTCTTCCTTCACTGCCTGTGATCAATTCTTTCCGTTCAGCCTGCCCAGGTCAGTGGGCGTAAGTTGGTCCAAGTTGACGACACCGATTTCACATGTTAACCTTGGAAGTTAGACGTGGCTCCAGGCTTGTGACGAGATTGATTTAAACTTTGATTGACGATTTTGACAGCACGGGAACTAAACTTTAATCCACACTTTAAACAGGCAGAGAACCAAACTTTGATTGACATTTTTGACAACACAGGAATCGAACTTTGATGTACACTTCTAAGGCTGTGTGCGTGACAGCACATTTGCTGTTATTATCTCCCATATCTCTTTGAGTGTTCACCACGGTTTGAAAGGGCCGTACACCTTTGGGATGTATTCAGATTTAGAATGAACCCATCACTGCGGTATCTCCCATATCCTGACCTTCCGCGTGTAAATAAAAGGGGGGGGGGGGACTTTGAGGGGTCGCGCAACTTGTTCAGGACTGGAAATCTGAGTGGCATCCCCTTCAGAAGTAATGACTCGCTTTTCCAGCGATCCGGGACCCCAGCTGGGGTAAATTCGGAAGCAACAACTAAAGTTGTTAACGTGATGTCAGATGTCTTGTGCTTGCCGCTGGAACATTACCGAACCTAGTGCCTCTGAATTTCGAACCCTACGGCTTCTCTTCTACATCGTCAATATCCTAAGCTATGCGGAGAGTTTCCTTTCATAGTTCCCCATGGTGTACTCCGATTACTCTATGTTCAGTCCAACAAGACTTCTTCAACGGCATCATGTAAACGAACTTGTTTTCCCGAGGTATCTATTTCAGATAGGTTCTCGTTATAGGTGATTTGATTGTAAGAACTATTGGGTGTGGAAAAATATTAAAAGAAGGACTTCGAGATTGGTACAAGCTGGCCTGGTCCTGTCTCGGTCTGGAGTGAAAGCCCGACGGAAAACTTATCTCCAAAGAAGGACCACACTTATAGTGTTGCCCATATGTGCATCTCCAGTGCTAGCATGTGAACTCCAGATAATGCGAGATTTCAGCTAGAATCTAGATCACCGAAACCTCCAATTAGCACCTGGGCACCCAGATGCTCAAAGTTGTCACCCAGCATTACACCTTCACAGGCGTCCTATACGTTAAAGAGGGTAATCGCTACTCAGAGTTGTTTCAGGGGCTAAATAATTAAGTGAATAATTGAGTAGTGACGGTATTCTGATGTGTCTATGAGGACGATAGCCCTTGATGGGTTGCCACTGTCACAGTGCGTATGTAGGTGTTAGCCAAGGCGATGCTCTCAATATTGCGTGTTCCTCTGTGGTGGGCATCTTTACTGCAATAGCCCCGCTTTCATGCTCGGTGATGGAATATGCGTAATGCAACTCATCGACGGCTCATCGGTGATGGCGGCCGTTGATTGTGATTCAACGCAGGATCACCCGTCTCGAAGCTATTGCACGCCGTGGCACAACCATGGTGGGCATTGCTTTTTGTCACGATATAGTCGCTGTGTGCCTATGGCAGACGGCGGCGTCGCCTTTTGTTCGAATAGTGCAATGGTACTAGTATATCTGCTGCCACCATTGCTGCCGCGCAGGCCTGCAGGCTCAGTTTTTAGAATTAAGGCTTTTAAGTACGGCTGAGCTGAGGTACAGGACTGGCATTGACTGGTTGGAAAGAGTATCTGGCACTACGGGGAGAACGTACCAAAACCCCTTGGGCTCTTTCCGGCGCTGTACTGGTCAGACGTCCAGCAAATAATGGGGTGCCTGTTGGGGATAATCACTCTTGTTCTCAAAACCGTTCGCAATACTAGGGGGTCCTCTGTCGAAGCCAACGAGCTGCGCTTTAATATTAAAGACATATGTTGATATATTGTATCCAACATCCAGTTAGCTGGAGTAGGGAGTCTACGTTGACTTATCAGCCTCGTCTAGTTTGCCATGCTCCGACTTGGTTGCCGTCTCAACATCGCGGCCGTGCACGACGACGCCCACCCCATTACCAGCTAGCTCCGACTTGAGGATAGGTGGGCCGGCGAAATGCTTCCTGCCCCATGCGAAATACCACACCATGCTGATGGCTGCAAAGCCGGCAAACACGACACTGGCATAGTTCATCGACGAGGCCGTCAGGTCCGTGAGTACCGAGGGCATGCAGAAGATGACAATGGACAGCGCGACCCAGCAGAGGGTGATGATGTTGATGACGTATCCGAGCTTGCCCAGCGAGTAAGATGCGTACGCGACGGCCTTGCGGCCCCTCATGACCGAGACGAGGATGGGCAGCGCGTACGAAGCGCAGAGACAGATGGTGGCCACGCCGGTGAAGCTGTTGAAGGCGGCGGCGGATCCAAAGTAGATGAGGCCGAGGAGACAGTCGACGAGGAAAGAGAGCGTCAGCCCCCACAGCGGGATGTCGAAGCGCTTGTCGACGCGGCTCCACAGACCGGAACCGGGGATGGCACCGTCTCGCGCAAAGGCATACGTGCACCTGCTGGACGCGGTCAGGGCGCCAATACCGGCGAACAGCCAGATGCCGAGGATGAGGAAGAGGAGCCCGAAGCCGCCGCCGGCGCTGCCGGTGGCGGTCTTGAAGATGACGCCGATGGGCTGGCCGTTGGCGACGGCGAGCAGCTCCTGGACGTCGGGCATGACAAACAGCACGGGGATGAGGTACAGCAGGCCGGTGACGCCGGCGGCGACGACCGACAGCACAATAGCCTTGGGGACCTCGCGCTCGGGCGACTGGACCTCCTCGCACATGGAGGCGACCATGCCGTAGCCGGTCAGCACGTAGGCGGGCTGCAGCAGGCCGACAAAGAAGGACCAGCCCGGGGCCCAGCCGGAACCAGAGGCGTCAAAGTGGGCAAAGACGAACTCGCCGCTGCGCCGGCCGCCGCGGGCCATGGCCAGCAGCACGACGAGGATGATGATGACCGAGGCGCCCGTCCACCAGATGCACATGGTGTTGATCTGGTCGAGGTACCGGCTGCCAAAGACGTTGACAAGGTACGTGACGAGCATGACGGCCCAGAACATGAGCACCGTCTGCCAGGCTGTGGCCACAAAGTCCTCGCGCCAGAGTGTGATGCAGCTGAGGATGAGCTGCGCGCCGCCAAAGTTGATGGACAGGGTGACGGTCCAGTTTCCGACAAGGGTGAGCCAGCCTGTTTTTTTTTTCCCGTCAATACATTGGTCAGATTGCGTGCCAAGATGAATTTGTCTGGATGGCCTCCAACCTTGGAAGGCTGCAGGGTGACTTCAGGACTGCATGTGTGGGGTTCCAACAAGCAAAACCTGGAGAGAACCCAAGATAGAATGGTAAAAGGAGAAACAGTGTATGTGCTACGTACCAGTGATCCACGACGCTATAGGAGCCCATTCAGGAGTCGACAGCAGAGCGGCCCAATAATACACACCCCCGGCAGTCGGGAAGACACTGCAGATCTCGGCCAACGAGGCGGCGATGCAGACGCTGATGAGCGACAGCATGACCCAGCCCCACAGCACCGTGACGGACTGGCCGTTGGCGAGCGAGTACAGGAAGGTGGTTGACAGGCCGTACGGCACGGCCATGATGGCGAAGCTGAGCCCCAACACGGACAGCATGGACAGCGAGCGCGGCAGCTCGGCCTTGTAGCCCATGCGGGCGAGGTCGTCATCTGCCGCGCCGCCCCCGTGGCTGACGGCCGAGGGCCGCCGGGCGCTGGACGCCGACGTCGAGGTCGGAGGTCGGCTCATGCTGCTTGCGGTGGTGGCTGTGGTTGAGACAGAGGCAGGAGCAGAAAAACAGTAAACAGATACCCGGGTTGTGTTGTAGTGCGGGTAAGGCTGCGGCTGCGGGCTGCGGCTGTTCCTGCTGTGGTGCTCGTGGTGCTACACAATAGGCGAGGAAGAAGTTGAACAAGCCAAGGCCATTGAGGGTTGGGTGCAGTGCGTGTTGCAGCGGGCTAGCCGGGTTATCAATGCATGCATGCATGCAAGGAGTCTGCGAGTTGGGAGTTGGGAGTCGGGAGCTGCGAGTTCCAGGATCGGATAAGGGACTCGGCAGCGGGAGATGACGGGCGATAGCTACTAAGTAATAATGGCCGAGATACAGTGTAGATGTGGCTTCTACCTGGGCTGATTGCGTGGAGTGCGGATTACAGCAGATCCGTCAAGACGATAGTAGGCAGCATGACGACGACAAAACAGGTCAAGAGAGTCTCAAGAGTCCCACTTCGTCTGCCAGGGGTGAGGCGATAAGAAGAAACCTGCAGGCTGCACGGCGTCTTTGCCTCTTTGCCTCACTGGCTGACTGCTAGACTGGGTGGTAGGTATCTGCAGCCCAGGGCACTTAGTCATGGCGCCGAGGTAATTCCACGCCCAATCTTGAAGGCGCCTGATAGCGCATCAACGCCCATCCCATCTCGTAATCAGCCTTCAAATGGACTATCTCGGGCCCCCAGGAGCATGCCTTTCTTGGCAGTGACCCATGAACCATGATTAAAATGGCACGTGTGCAGTGCATGACAGATACTGTAGATGTGCATTCCCGTGTAAAACACGTGCTGAATACCTAACGCACAGTCATCCCCAATTGATGGCAGATCAGCAGATGCGCCCACATTCATCACAAGAAGTTTGGACATACCTAGGTAAGATACAAGAGGTCTTTGTTCATCCGCTTAATGCTAAGAAACCAGTAATAGTAGCCATTACTAATTAAATCTACAAGTTTTTGAAAAAGAAAATATAAAGGTTCTATTTTAAAAAGTCTATAAAAGAAATCAGTTTAAAATAAAATAATAAAATACTACGCAATTTAGGATATTGCGTCTTCTTTTTAGTACATTTAAGTAAATAATGATATTTATAGAAGAAAACATTTAAACAATGAATGTTTATAAGAATTCATATATCTTCTAATTAAATATATTATTTATTTCAAAACTTAAGCAATAAAGAGTAGTTATGAAATTAATGTAAAATTAAAGAGTTTAAATAGAGTAGTTATAAATTAAGATTTTTTATAATAAAGGAATTAGTTATAACTTTAACATATATATAATGTATAATTATTATAATATTATAATTTACGGACCTTTTTTAAATTCTAAAGCTAAGAAGAATATTACGAAGTTAGTTAGTAGATTTTTAAAAAAGAATATATTATATAAATTTAAACGAATAGTTCCTTCTTACTTGTAAATTCTTTACTGATTTATAGTTGTCCTTTTTTACACTAAAGGTTATTTTAAAAACGATAAGGCCCTAGTTTCGAATATAATAAATACTTTGTATTGTAAAATACTTATAGTTTAATAGTATAATACCGCTAGCCTAAACTTTTCCTTATCTATAAGCAACTAGACGGTGCTAGTAGAAAACTTGGTATTAGGATAATAAATAACGTTACTATCTTTTAGCCTGTTTTTCTTTCAACGAATTCTTTTTCTCCAATCGCAAAGAAATGCACCCAGTGTCATCCAGCAAGACGCGTAGAAGAACATGGATTTGTCCGGGCTTCTAGCACCCGACAAGTTCCCAGCAAAAACCAAGTCTGAGCCTCAGTGTCCCGTGGGTGTTGCTGGAAGCAGTCCTACTTGAGTAGGACAACTTAAAGGGTATTATGAATGGTGGCAATTATTGAAACTGTTTTCTCATGTGAATTTTTACTAGACCTGAACGTCGACGCTTAAAGGGTTGACCATGATATGATGGATTCTAGCTATCAGCTGCTCCCTAGCCTCGTCTGTGCAGCACAAGGCTACGGCCACATGCCTAGACGGGCTTTTTAACACTGTGTCTTTTGTAAACGCTAGGTCTCTGAGCGTTTACCACTATATGAAGGGACCGTACGCCTTCGGGTCTTCTACGGATTAAGAGCAACACCGCCTAGCCATCAGCTGATTTAGGGGAATCGAACATTAATGACCGCATAAAGTTGGACTTGTCATTGATAACTTGGTTGGACTAAGTACGAGGCCAGATACTATGTCGCTGTACTTCTGAAGTCAGATCTTAGACGTTGGCTGGACACCCCGGATCTACCTAGATACTTGAAGAATACAATGCCCATCATATTAGAACGAGGCATTTTTAGCCCGAAGCAGCCGACATGGTCCCGAAGCCTCGTTTATTGATGCAGCCGCGTTAGCCACTAAATTGCCGGCTGCCTCAGATTTCACAGGGTGCCAGCAGACACGAGGAACACTGGGGCCGACCTTTCTGAATTCCCATACGTGATATTCACAAAGTCGCTATTAGTGTCATCCGTAAGACGAACACATCCCTCAAGTAGGTATCAGTGGTCACCAGTAGCACTTTTGAAGCAAGTTACCAGGGAGTGTACCTAAGTAGTATCTGAGTTGGAACATCTGCCCATGAGTTCCCAAGTCTTCTTTGCTCCTCTTTTCATGCTACAGTTGCACTGTTGACTGAACAATACGAATTTGACGTATCAGTACGTTCGTGTTCGTGTATTTATGATTGTCTATTTAGGTATGTGAAATTGTCTACATATATACAGTGTTATGCTCCACGACTCGATCAGTACTTGTCTATCTAAAAATTGAATCAGGCGCAGAGGGTGCTGTTGCTGGCGCTCAGCCTCGACTGGGGGTAAAGCACGATGGGGTCAGCCTTCATGGTCACAGAGATGGAGCCATCAGTGCCTGCCGTGTACTTGGCACAGCTGACGAGATCCCTGTAGACCTGGCCGGCAATGTAGCCCGTGGAGCTGGCAGGGAGCGAGACGGCACCGGCGTTGCCAGCCTCGCCGACGTTGGTGGTGATGGTCACGACGTCGGCCTTCTTCATGGCGACGGTGTGGTCGTCACTCCAGATCGGGTTGGCCTGGAAGGCGATGTACGCGGTGGGGTCCTGGCTGATGGCCAGCGTGCGGACGCTGTTGAGCGTCGAGACCCACGAGTACAGCTCCGAGGTGGTGTTGTAGCTCGAGGTCCACATGGGCTCGCGGTTGTACGGGGCCTCGGTGCCGGTGAACTCCTGCCACTGCTCCTGGCCCTGGTAGATGATTGGGATGCCGTCCATGAGCATGGAGAAGGCCAGGGCGTTCTTTGCGAGGGTGATGTCCTTGGTAATGGAAGAGAAGCGGGGGTTGTCGTGGTTCTCGAGGAAGGAAGAGAAAGTGCTGGTCTTGAGAAGGGACTTCATCTCTTTAATGCCGGTCACGAGCTCAGACATGGTGGCCGAGCTGGATCCGAACGCGCGGGTGAGCCAGAAGTAGCTGTTTTCACGTTAGAGATTTATTCCATATCGATGGCTGATGAGTGTGAGTGAATGTGACTTACGCAGGGTAGTTGACGAATCCTGGAACATCGCTGACCCACGCGGGGAATGTTTTCGGGTCGCCATTGAGGATCTCACCGGTACCGAAGACACCGGCGGACGCCAGGAACTCCTCCCAGAAATCTTTCTCGACGTGCTTGGTGGTGTCGAGGCGGAGTCCGTCGATCTTGTACTTTTTGACGAGGTCGGCGATCCAGCTCTTCCAGATACCACGCACATTGGCGTCCTCGGTGCGCAAGTCGGCCAGGGAGACACCAGAGGTGCCCTCCCAACACTTGATAACCGTCTCGGGCTGGTCGTCATTGACAACGCAAGGTTCGTGGTAGTACGAGGCGTCGTTGAAAGGGGTCGCCTGCGTGTAGTCGCACGATGACATATCGGCCGGGAACGCCATGTGGTTAGTAACCACGTCGATCATGAGGTACATGCCGCGCTTGTGGATCTCCTCAGACAGGGCAAGGAGGTCGTCCTCTGTGCCGAAGTGCTCGTTCAGAGAGTAAATATCCTGGGCCCAGAAGCCGTGGTAGGCATCCCCAAGGCTCGTGCCGCCCTCGATGTTCTTGACAATGGGAGATATCCACACCGCAGTGAAGCCCATGTCCTGAATGTAGTCCAGCTGGTTCTTGATGCCGGTCCAGGTTCCACCACAGAAGGTGCCGAGGTCATTGCAGGCAGCGTTAGAATCGCCATCTGGCCGCGCAAAACGGTCCGTCAGGACTTGGTAGATAGACTGAGCCTGCCACTCTTGAGTGCTCAGTGCCTGGGCAAGACCGGTGGCGCCCAAGACTACCGCGGCGGCCGCCTGCGAAACACCACGGATAGTGCTGACCATGGTGAAATTGGTTGAGAATGAGAGATGCAAAGGAGTGACTGGTATTTCTTTCAAGGAATGTGGTCGGCGCAAGGGCCGGGTTAATAGGGAAAATCGGGATGGGTGGCAGAGAAGGGATCTACTATAGCACTCGGCAGGGAGGCTCCGAGACCAGAGTTGGGATGGGGGCCATGTTTATTTTAATAGTTTATCCAGGCTTTGGCCCATCCTTGGCCCCATCCAGGGGCACCAACAGGGGCGTGAAATGCCGACCTCGTGAAATCCTACGTCTAAGCTGTTTACGGCGTGCTCATCTCACAAGGACCCTCGCGGACGTACAACCCATATCCACTATCCGGGCGGTTCACTCAA
This sequence comes from Diaporthe helianthi, assembly GCA_001702395.2. Taxonomy (NCBI): domain Eukaryota; kingdom Fungi; phylum Ascomycota; class Sordariomycetes; order Diaporthales; family Diaporthaceae; genus Diaporthe; species Diaporthe helianthi. Next base: position 2,497 of record MAVT02001374.1, on the reverse strand, counting down.
GCGCGCGGTTTGACTCGCAGGCGAGATTGACAAGGGAACGAGGATGGAGAGGACCCACAGGACTCGATTGTGACAGCCGACAGAACTCGATTGGCTCAGAATATCCCCCGCATCGGAGTGATCTGCGTTGGACTGGCTGTTGTCGGGTACGTTCTATTTGTGTCATGTTTTTCTCGGAAGATTGGTTCCACCGACCTAAACCTCTCACGTCAGCTAGACTACATGGCGTCAAGCCACTGATTTCGCCGTCTGCTACCTGGGTAATAAACAATTTCCACCTGGAGAACGGCCACACAGCTCCGAGGGCCAAAGTGTGGACGAACTTCGAAGCCACTAAACCATCAATCATCAATACTACCTACAAGGTACCTAGGTACCTAGGTACTTACGCACCTGGGCACATCATGTTAGCCACACTGAAGCTGGCCGTCGTCGGCACCAACTGGATCACCGACTCATTCGTGCAGTCAGCGCACGAGAGCAACAGGTTCCAGCTCGTGGCCGTCTATTCTCGCAGCCTCGACACCGCACGCAAATTTGTGTCAGAGACGCCATCCATCACCAATGCGTCCGCAATCAAGACTTACGATGATCTTGCCTCGCTACTTTCGGACAGCTCCGCCGGCGTTGAGGTGGTGTACATTGCCTCGCCAAACTCTCTGCACTATGCACAAGGACTGCAGGTGCTGAACGCACAAAAGCACCTGATCATGGAGAAGCCAATCGCCTCAAACGTCAAGGAAATGACCGCTCTCTACGACCTTGCCGACTCGAAGGGCCTCTTCTTGCTCGAGGCCTTTAGGCACATCCAGGAGCCCAACTTCCTCAAGCTCCGGGACCTCCTTGACGGCGAGACCTCCGAGGCAGGCAAATTCGGCCCCATCTACGGCGCCAGCCTCTCGATGGCCGTCTACTCGTCCCGCTATGCCAAAGTACTCCAAGGCGAGGAGCCCAATGTTTTATCGCCAAAGTTCTCGGGGGGCGCACTGTGGGACATGGGCTGTTATCCCGTCATGTTCTCGGTCGCCCTGTTTGGAAAGCCAGCGGCCCAGACCTACCACCCCGTCATCATCCGCACCGGCGTCGACGGCGGCGGGCACATGCTCCTGCAGTACGATGCCGAGTCATCCAGACATAAAGCCAAGTTTACGGTCCACGCGCACACCAGCAAGATCTACACGTCGACGGCGCCCACGGAGATCTACTGCGAAAAGGGCACTATCAGGGTCAACGGCGCCACCGGGGTGACTGACATCAACACGATAGAGTTTGTGCCCCGGGGCTCAAAGGAGGGCGAGCAGCTGGCAGACACCACGCCCGAGTATCAAGGCATGTTGAACCTGACGTGGGAGGCCAAGGAATTGGCACGCATCATCCAAGAAGGTGACAAGGGGGCTGAGGTCAAGCTGCGAGAACTGACAACTGATGTTCTGAGTGCCATGGAGAGCATGAGGAAGCAAAATGGCATCGTGTTTGAATCTGAGAAATAATGTTCACGCCCATGCCCAGCAGAGAATAAGCAACTATCAATGATTGTGGAGGGATGGAGATGCCTGGGGGCGCAATTAAAGCACGTCTACAGGTTTTATCTTGATGTGACAGTCAGTACATGCACATGTGTGGTTCAATTACTTATGTACAGATGCTGAATCATAGGCGAATTATACCAATATTCCAATCCTCATTGCATGTGTCCTCATTGCATGTGCTTGTTCCAAGAAGGCTGCATGTAGCCAGCCTGATGTGGACAGCCCAACACTCCACATGCCTGCGTCGATCACCGAGTAGACTGATTCAGTATTCATAATATAGGCCAAAGAAGCATTGCCAGCCAAGACGTGCCTGCTTGGCGATCTAATGATTCGTGGGGAGGATGCTGGCATTCTCCGGCCAGAGTGCATGCTGCGTAACTGACCTGTTTAGGGGGTTCGATTACGCGCGGTATTCTAGCACTGGCAGGAACAAATGAGGATGATGTCAGCCATCAGGAATACCGTACGGAGTAGTCTAGATGCACCCAGCTCCGTCTCCAGCTCCTGCGTTAACGGCTCAGTGGTTGACCAATACCACTCGCAAAGACATAGGTAAGTAGTAAGGGCGTAATTCTTTTAGAATCTCAGTGTAGTCCTATAATCGAACTAGTCGTATTCTAGTAACTTTTAGGTCTTAGCAAGGCAGCTATTCCTAATTTAGTAGTAGTTCTCGCCTATAGGTAGAATTTCATACTTATACACTCTAGAACTAAGCCTTAGTATATACTCTTTACCTTATAGTAATTTTACTACTAAAAGTAACTTCTTCTAAAAAAGATTATTAACTTTTCTATTATAGAACTAGAGTTTTACTTAGGACTAAAACTAACCTTTAGAGGTTAGTCTTATAAATTAATTCTAGTCCTAGGCCTAATACTAAGCTAAAATAGGCTTTTATAAAGTCTAATAGTAATATATACTAGTAGCTCTTTATATAGTTATCTACTACTATTTATTTATAACCT
>MAVT02001373.1:669-13224 GCA_001702395.2 Diaporthe helianthi | reverse complement strand
AATAGAGATTAAGTTAAGTTCTATTAATCTAAGTATATATAGCCTATATATAGTCCGCGCTAGTGCTCTAATTAAAGTAACTGCTAAACGTAGAGAAGTTACAATACTAAGCTCCACCTACTTAGAGCTAAAGCTAGCTATAGTAAATATTAGGTTCTATAAGACCTAGTAAAAGAATTATAAGTTTTATATATATTAATTACGAATAATTAAATTTATACATTGAAATTTTAGGTTAAATATATTAAGAAAACTACTATATATTAAATAAAGCTAAGAAGTTTAATATATATATTCCTTAGTAAATTATATTTTATTAAATAATAAAAGTATATTTAGAACTAAAGTCGTTTATTATATTATTATTATTTAAAAACTACTTTAATCTTTAATATTATATGAACTTTTTATGTATTATTTAAACTTTTGTACTAAGCTAAAACTATATTAAATTAAAACGTTAAGATATAATATATCTTTTTATATAAATATAATAAGTTTTACTATTTAGGAAATTTAATATTAATATTCTAATTTACTTTTATAAACTTATTTATAGTTAAAGTCTTCTATTTAATATAAGTATATATAGCGTTAGATTATACTTAGTCTATCTATATTAGTACTATAATACTATTATTTAAGTTAAAGATATTATAGTTTATAAGCTAATTTAATACTATTAAGTACTAGGTAAAAGTACTATTTATTATATAACTTAGGCTTTTAAGGATAATATACTTTAATAAAGAATACGGATATTTATACACCTAAAATTAGATAGGGTACACCTATTTCTAACTAATTATATAGCCCTAGTACACTAATTCTTTTTTATATAAGCACGCTATATATTCTATTAACAGTAGTATATTAATTAATATATAGTATAATATTAACGCCTAGCCTCGTACTAAGGTTTAATTATACGTAAATATACATTTAAGCCTATATACCCTCGCTACTACTTACTAGCTACCCTAGTAACGTCGTCTATAGTAAGGTCTACCTATAGTAACTAGTTAATAGTCTTCTATAACCCCGTACGTAGCTTCTTTACCGCTAGCTACCCTAATACGTTGTGTAGGTAGTTAGTAGGCAAGTGTTTAGCGGGAATTATAGTAAAAGGTATATCGAGTAAAAAGCACTTAGTAGAGTAGTATAACGAGGTTAAATAGCGGGCTCTAATTAGGTATAGCTAAGCTTAGTTAGAAATAGGTGCGTAGCATCCGATTTTAGGTGCGTAGCATCCGATTTTAGGTGCGTAAATATCCGCATTCTTAATAAATAATATTAAAAACTTACTATTACCTTACTTATTTTATAATATTTATATAAGTTCTAGCTTTACTTTTTTATATATATCTTACTAGTAAAACTAATAAAATATAATAACCTTAGGTAAAATAACTATATTTTATAATTTCTATATATAGCTTTAATAGCTTTACTATAAATAGTAATATAAATAAAGATAAATAAATATATTTATTTTTTATTAAAGTAGCTTTTTACTTTAAAGAAAACTCTAATAATAATAAATAAGGTTATTATATTTTTAGAAATATTAAGAAACCTTTAGCTAAAATCTAAATATATTAAGTAATATTATTCTTAATCTATAAATAACCTAAAGCCCCATTTAAATATATTAAAATCTTTAAAAATCTATAACTTAAGCGTAAGAATTATTAAAAAGTTAAATACTTTTACTTTAATATTATATAATATTTTTAAAAAACTAAGCTTTTTATATTAGAGTTATATTTAAATTATTATAACATTTTCTTTATAATTTTTAATAACGCTTTATATCTTATTATTTAATAAGTAAAAAGACTATTTCTTACTTTTCTAATATTACTTTACTATCTTTTTACTATTACAATAGTAAAAGAATAGTTTTTACTTTAATTAACTATTATAATTTATATTATTCTTTTTTAAAGACTATAAAGAGTAGTACCTTTTTATAAATATATTAGTTAAAAGATAACTAGTTAATGTAATAAAAGTAAAAGATAGCTCTCCTACTTATAGGATAGTACTATATATAGTCTTCGAAACCCCTAAGGGGGTGTTATAGTATTTACTTACTTCTTTCTCTTTGAGGTATGTTAATTTTTCTGTACAGACTTGGGCATAAGTCCTGTTTATGCTTTCACTAATGTTAAGCGCTTGTCTTAAAGGCAGGAGTACTAAAACATCTTGGTATCTAATTAGAGCATGAAAAGTAGCACTTCCTTGGATTATTGTTCCTTGGCTCACTGTTATTTCACAAAGGCCTGCATGTCTGTTTTCCTTTTCTGCTTGTTTAGAGCGTGCAATTCACTTTCTGGAAGCACATTTGCATCAGTGCCGAACACCGTGCCGTTCTCCCTCAATGAGGATGAAGGTAAAAGCTGTAGTAAAACAGATAACTTTAGAACTTGAGTTGGTGTGGGACTGCGCCTCAGAAATGAAAAGACTGTGCTGGCATAGAGCTTAATATTTTGTATTTAACCATATTTTTGACAATTAGGTGAGTAATCCCTTCGAAATAACTTCATAACAGCCAGTTTTGAGAACATTACAATGAGAAGAGGAGAGACCTTTGTTCATCCCACAGCCCTGTATTGACAGTACTAAATCTGCCTGCCGTCTGAGTCAGGGAGTGTGACTTCAAGAACAAGACGGATCCTCCTGGGCTATGGTGTGTACCTAGGTAGGCGATATCGAGTCTTTGGGGTCTGTGGGGACAGTTCTGGTGTGTAGTCAAGTTTTCCCTAGGTGCACAGCTAGATTACCCCAGGATAGCAGCGTAGCGAAAGATGTGAGGATGACTAGCGATCAGTAGGATGGTTATAGGCAGTGCCTAGATATCTAGATTCTCCTATCACTCGGTTTGCGTTCTCTAGTAGTGTGCTAGCCATCAATGATAGTTATGTTAAATAATAGCAGGAAACGCTTAGTTCTATTAGCTTATTCTAGACGTCTAGCTTAGGGGTTCCCCCTATTTATATACTTGCTAGTGTGGGCTAATAGATTACCTGTATTAATAATTCACATAGTCTAGAATATTTTAATAAGTTAATGTTTTGAAGTAAATGCTTTGGATTTGGTTAAGGACTTAATGTGAATCCAAATGCGCAAAAGTACTAGTATGCATGTGAATATCGTTAAACACAAGATAGAGGTAAGCGTGAGGCTTATGATTTCTTTACAAATGCTCTCCTCTAGTGTCTTGGTGGCCTTAATACCTATTGAACCTACCTAGTAAGCTGACGGGATTACTCACTTGAGCATGTACCGGTAATTTGCGACGTGGCCGATTCACCTTGAAGTAAAAAAAAAAGCACTTGCTGGACTTAGCATGGTCTACTCCAGGGCTGCTTCAAATGTTCAAATGTTACAAACACAGATGGAATATGATTTGGTTTCCAACATTCCTCAAACAAGCCTAGTGAAAGCCTTTCAACCAACCTCTGGATAAAGGTCAATTCCAAACAGCTCATTGACAACATCAATTCATAATTCAAAATCACCCAGCACTTACAGACTGAGAACTACTTACTAATAGGTACTTGCCTGCCTCCATCATCAACATTTGAGTGACTTCCAGGAACTAGCATGCTCTCAGCTGGATCATACCTAGGTACCTTTGATGTACCTGGAATATGTGAGTAGATTTGACCTCGTCTACATATTGTCTCCTCACCCGAGCTGGGACTGGTGTCAGGAACCGTGAGTTATGAAACAGTCACCATAAGCCTCCTGGCAACCTTGGCTAGTGCCGCAGTGCGCAACGGACGTGCCACAGAAATTGTTTGCCGAGCAACAGTTGCCATAGCCTGTGGCCCCCTTACACGTCTTCCCGTTCTTCCCACATACACCATCAGTTGATATGCCTCCTGAACCACTGTCACAAATCCCAAACGTGGTCTGGCATCCTGCGCCGCAGTGGGTACTAGTCGTGCCACAAAAGTCATTGGAGGAACAACATTCCCCAAAGGTAGACCCTTTACAGGTTTTCCCATTCTTTCCACAGTTGCTATCAGTCGACACACTTCCGGACCCAGCGTCACAAGTCCCAAAGGCTGTTTGGCATCCAGCTACACAGTGCGCGGAGGAACTGCCGCAGGAGCCAGTGGAGGAGCAGCAATCACCATAGGTCGAGCCCTTGCAGGTCTTGCCATTTTTACCACAGGAGCCGTCCGAGGATATATTGCTGTCGGCAGCGGTGCACTTTCCGAAGCCAGATTGGCAACCTGGCCCGCAGTAGCTGTCCTCGCCGCCGCAGTAGCCACTCGATGAACAGCAGTCACCGAAACCTGAGCCAGTACAGGTCTTGCCGTTGGAGCCGCACGCTCCGTCTGAGGAGATGTTGCTTGGTGCTGAGCATGTTCCGAAGAGGCTCTGGCAACCACCCTCAGCTGCGCAGTGAGCCGTTGTGTCACCGCACCATCCACCGGATGAGCAACAAGAGCCATAAGTCGAGCCAGTGCAGTTGAACTGGTTAGTGCCACCACATGTCCCGTCTACAGATGGAGAGCCGGGACCTGGAGGAGCTGGTGCCGGGGCATTGCAGTTACCGAAGGCGGGTTGACTGAAAGAGTGTGGTTGGATCAGCACATGCAACGTCTCCAAAGGCACCTGGGGGGGGGGGCGACAACTGGAACCCGCAAAGGTCACATGAAGAAAGATAGATGTCGACTACGAGATCGACCCTGACTTACCAACCCTCGCCGCAGAATTTACTCGATCGGCCACAGAGTCCGTCCTTGGAGCAACAGGCTCCCCATGTAGGGCTGCAGACAAAGCCATCCGCGCCTGCGCATGTGCCGTCGACGGTGATCACTCCTGTTTGCCACGGCGGGATCGCTTCGGTCGTCGTACCCTGGGACACCACATGTGCAGGCAACAGCCAGAAGAGAGAAAAAAAGGATGTCTTCATTTTCAATTGCCCAAGAAGATATGTGACTTCCGGAAAATAGCGTCTACTGTGAGCACTCAGTGCACGATTCAGCCTCGCATATATAGAGGCATGATGACCAGAGGCGTATCCCGAGCTCCAATTAATTACTTGGTTGTTGCTGGACATATGAAAATACGACTATGACGGTGTACAACTATGGAGACGGTTCTAAAATATCAGTGGAAAAACTAGAGAGTTCCACCGATCCTTCCAGGCAACCATTTATGGTGCCCGAGATTTGCCCAATGCGCACCAGGCACTGCAAGTGACTTTCGGTCTCTTTCCACCTGCGTTCGGCGTTTTCACCACCAAAAAAGAGTTCGTGTTTACCAAATGCGGTATAAAGTCGTTACCTAGGTACGATAGGCAGCAGCTTCTGAACCCGGAGTAATCTCTTTTTACCTAATCATCCCTATTGGCATGTTAGCGTGGTGAGACTTTTGTGGAAAGGGGTAGACAAATTCAGCCCTAACCTGGGCATGCCAAGGAGGCAGATCTCGGATCCGAGGCTTCCAAGTTTTAGGCATCTTACACACCTAGGTAGGTACCTACTTAGGTAGATTTACTATTTCGAAGGATTATAGACCAGGCCCACTTGAGCACTTGAAGTGTATCTCTGGGAATCAATGTATCCCAAGGATGAATTCAAAAATCCATGAGCTGTTTATAAAGATGTTGATGTACCGCAAGCCTTTGGACATCCAGTTTCAATCATAGCCGACTCTTATCACAGGCACAATCTTGGAGGTGACAGTAGCCATAGATGGCTTATCAACACATCATGGCTAGACTGGCGATTGGTTTTTTCCTTTTGAGTTTGCCAGCTATTGGTGATGCAGGCAAGATTCACCCGCGTGATATATCCCTTCCCAAGACCAAGCGTCAGGACACCACCATGGCCGGCAATAATGGTATGTGTCAACTTCATTCCACAGATAACGTGTACAAGCACGCCCTTCTAACCTTGGGCCTTTCTGCATAAAGAAGATCTATCATGGCGTGATGCCATTATTTTCAGTCCCGGCCACCAGAACCCAGCCAAGGCGCCTGCCATGCCTATCCCCAATATCGACGGGGAGCTTGAGGACTCGGCTATCACGTACAATAACTCCATGTCCGCGTTCAACCCGAGAGGCTTGAATACATTGCTGCGACGCGATGCGTTACGCTGTGACGATGGTCCCTGCGCCGACGACAGGTACGGTGTTGCTTTGAAGATAAGCCCGATCTTTTCAGAAATTGCTAACATTCTCTGCAGCTGCTGCGGTAAAGATGGAATCTGCGGCTACGGCCTAGAGTACTGTGGTGATGGCTGCACATCACAATGTGACGCAACTGCCATGTGTGGAGAGTTCAGCGAAGATGCTGATGTACCCTGCGGTATGCAGCTTTGCTGTTCAGCAACCGGCTGGTGTGGTGTAAGTCAACGCTTGCCCAGCTCCATAATAAGCCCTCAAGTGCTGCCCAGGTGTGGCCCTCGTGACTAGTCAAGACTAATGGCAACATCAATGTCGTGTAGACCACAGAGGTATATTGCCATAACGCAGATCCGATCCATAATACTTTACCCTGCCAGGCTGGATACGGTTCATGTTCTATTTCTAAAGAACCTTCCTGTGGTGCCTCTGGTTCTTCATCTGGACGCACCATAGGTTACTACCAGTCGTGGAACATGCGCCAGAGAAAGTGTGACACGCTCTCACCGTCACAGCTTGATACCACAGGCTTCACTCACCAGTGTTGTTCTACTCATTCGCGTTCATCGATCCTGTCTCCTTCAAAATCGTGCCCGCTCATGCGGATGATGAAGATATGATGCAAGAGTTGACGGGTCTTTCGAAGGACGGTAAACTGCAGACCTGGATCGCTATTGGCGGCTTCGACTTTGGTAATCCCGAAGTTGAAACACACACCATGGTAAGCGTATTTACCTAGGTACCTGAACTTCAGCTCGCTTCACACGCAGGTTACGAGTTACTGACACTTTGGTCTTCGCAGGAGTGACATGGTATCCACCAAGGCAAATCGCAAGGCCTTTATTGATTCTGTTGCAGAATTCATGGAGTATGTTGACCCTTGCGTTCTTGGATGGAGTTACGGGATGTACGGGATGATTGAACAACATTGAAGTACTGATGTTTATGACAAGGCATTACGGCTTCCAAGGCGTTGACCTCGACTGGGAATACCCTGGAGACCCAAAAAGAGGTGGCAAAAAGCTGGCTGATACAAGTAATTTCGCTCAGCTGCTTCGGGAAATGCGTGCGTCCTACGGTGATCGCTATGGGATAAGCCTAACACTGGCTCCTGACTATTGGTACTTGCGCTGGTTCGACGCGAAGGCTATGGAGCCGTACGTTGACTTTTTTGGATTCATGACATACGGTGAGTTCTGAGTTTCCGAGTCTTGCCCATTCTCCGGTCTTTTGAATTTTCCGGTCTTCACGATGCCATTCAAAGTTAACCGAGAACTTAAAAGGATTCTTGTCGTGCCCAAACAATTTTACTGACCATACACGGGCTATATCCAGACCTCCATGGCTCATGGGACTCTGACGTGAAAACGCTCGGGAAGATAGTTCGAGGCCAGGCGGATATCCGCGAGATTCACAACAACACTATCCCATTATAGTTCGACGGCCTCGATCCTAAAAAGATAAACTTCGGCTTAGCGATGTACGGACGTGGCTATACTCTCGCTGACCCTAGCTGCAACTCGCTTGGATGTCACTTTCTCGGTCCAAGCAAGCCAGCAGAGTGTATAAACTCCCCAGGAGTAATGTCACTGGCTGAGATTAAGAGGCGGGCAAAAGAGCTCAACGTACAGCCTGAATATCTACCCGACTCAATGATGAAACAGCTCACGTGGGACGACCAATGGATCGGTTACGACGATGAAGAGACTTTTGCAAAGAAGAAGGAATTTGCTGACAGTATGTGCTTTGGAGGCACTATGGTCTGGTCCATCGACTTTCAGGAACAGTATGTCTTTCGTCTCCCTTTTTCACCAACTCAACTCCTCCTTACACAGACCTGGAGGCGAGTTATCTACCAGAGATGCTGATCAGATATTCTCAGACCCGATGACATTGGCTCGGGTGAGATAGAGATTGAGCTCCCCAACAAAGGCCAGACCGGCGGCGGCAATGGCGGCGGTCAAGGTGCTACCATAACGATATCCGACCCACAGGGTACTCCTTTCACCGGCTTCGACGGATGCACCCTCACCGACAAGAACCACCTTCTCAGGGCCTGGTGGGATGTGGTAGAACTCTCTAGGGTGCCGAGCTCGTCACAGGTATTCAACCCGGCTGGCGAGCTTGAGCAAAGGATATGGGGACAAGATATCGCCCAGCGGGATGATGCTATTGACTTAATTCACAGTAAGAAACCCCTCAAGTGCTTGCAGCACCCGTCACACTCTTCTTCCCTGTGATTAGATTTTTAAAATACCTTTTGTACCCTGTCCCATCTATCGTCGAAATGCTTACGAGTATCAATCAGCCGTCTCCAACAACATCATGGACCTGTACATATACAAAAAAACAGGCATGATTCGCATTTCCTGCGAAGTTGACATTCACCAACCACACAGGACAGAAAGCGAGCAGGTTTACTGCAAGAAGGACACAATAACATCAAACAAGCCTATTGGTGGCTATGCCTTTTCAACTGGGCCGACTTATGAAGAGGGCACAATCGTCATGTGTCCGCCCTTCTTTGCTCCTGGGCAAGAGCACCTTCTTGCGATCAAAATCAACCTTGACGGACACCCAGCGCAGCAGCATAGCCCGATTGTCATGACTGGCAAGGCCCACATGCTTCTCCATGAACTGTCGCATCTTTCTTCCATACAAGGGGAAAGTGAGGGTGAGTGAGCTGGCTCGAGTATTCCAAAGTTGTTATCCTGGAAGGTACTGACCCGCGCTATAGTCATCATCCATGATCAGGTTTTCAACGAACAGGCGATCCGAACGGAAAAGGTCTATGGTATCTACTGGGTGCAACGCATGGCCGGCAGATTCAAACAGCGTGCTCGTACGCACTTGAATGGTGAGCAGCCCTCTTGAAGGCGCGAGAGCCCTCTCCAAGGAACCTTTCTAATCAAAATCTCTCACCACGAGCAGCCGACACATATGCATGGTACGCAAGTCTCAAGTTCTTCGAGGGTCTCTACGGCATCCCGGATGCCTATGTCGCACCCAGGGGGGATGAGGACGAGGACGACGGAGAGGAGGAATCTGGCCCCACCAAGGCCCTCAACATCATCCTCGAGAACAGCCGGCATGGGGTACCGCCCGCCGAGGATTTCTACGACAGAATGAAATGGCTGTTCTTCTCTGTCCCTTATGGGACCGACTCACAATGCAAAGACGACCCGATGCCGGTCGCCGAGGCCCTAGCCGACAAAACTCTCACCCAGATACGCAAGCCGCAGTTCCCCCACGGCACGTTTGAAGTCAAGACACAGGATGGTATGTGCGAGTACAAGAACGATGGGCAGGGAAACCCTGGTGCGCTGTGGTGTGATGGGACGGCCCATAGCTGTACGGCCCAGGTGGACATGGCTGGCCGGGATTTCAAAACCACGTATTGTGATGAACTCGGCGATAAGATTGTAGGGTCGGTGGAACAACTGGCTGTTGTTGTTTGCGAGTGGTAGTTGGAGTCAGGGTGTTTGATTTATATTTCTAATTCGTATAGACTCTTCTTTGTACATACCATCTCTAGCTCTTCTCAAGTGCTAGCACCGTATTGGACAAAATTAAGATCAAACAGAACGCTTTCTTTTTTTTTCAACGTCTCCAACTTCCTTTGCGCTAATTTGTGACTGCCATAGTGAAAGCGATGATACCGAAGCTGGCTGTCCCGTCCGCGTCCAGAAAGCTAATTTTAGCAAGGCCTTGGATGGACAAAAGGTCGCGGTACCTTCAAAACTCCTGAATGCAGGCTTCCTTGCCAGAGAGTACCTCCTCGATTGACTGGGTCATGCATGTGTTTCACAGGAACTGCAGTACGCAATTGATCTGTATATTACACCGACCTGCTCTTGGAACATACAACTTCCCCTAGGGCAGTCGAACATGACCAAATTTGGACCTCTGCGGCGGAGCCAGGACCCTCATGCATGATGCCGTCGTTGAAGGATGCTCCTGAAGTCGCAGTTCCCGAGACGCAGAGCATCAGAGGTGACATCACACATTGGTGCACGTTCCAAAGCACCCATTTTTCCTATGGACATACTTGAGGGTTGTTTCCAAACTGATGTTGGAAGAAATTGCTACATGAAAGAGACGATGGCCAATGATACCAGTTGACACACAAGAAAATTACAATGGGTGAGCTAAACAACTGTAAGGGTACTTAGTAGATCCGAATATTAGCCAGCATGTCTGGCAGTGTTCCGGGCCTGTGGTAGGTCGGCTATACATTCCTGCGTTTTCAAGACAATAAGGCGAAACCAGTGGCCCTTGTGAGGCTCGTTTGTGAGGTTGAAAGATCCGAGAAACTGGTTCTTGGGAACACCTCGAAGGTGCTCTCATGGATGTTGGGCCCAAGATTTCAAATAGAGCAAGGCCCTGGGTATGTCCCTGGAATAGGCTCGACTTGAGGTTTGTGCCAGCCCGATTCACATTTATGATGACATTTTTGGGGGGGCCTTAGTTTGGTTCGCTTGGAGGAAAATAAGCACTTACTTTGCGCATTAAAAGGATGATTTGTACTATAAGCTGAAGATTCAAGCCACATGAATCCAGGGGAGGCTTATGGTTGGGCTTGCTTCTTTTCTAAACCATGTGAAAATGTATGTACCTACCTAGGTAGTATTGCGTCTTATTGGCTGGCTGTCTTCAAAGTTGGTTCTGAAGATCTGGTAACAATTCAACACCACCTAATCAAGTATGTATAAGACCGCGGCTGCCTAAGTAAGTTATTCTGCTGTGCGGCGACAAATAAACCTTCAATACCAAATTTAGAAAGGATTACAAACTGCATTGAGACATTGCGAGATGTACAACAACTTTGGAACACTGCACATGTGTTGCAAACATGCGCACGCTGAGCTTTCCACTGGGGAAAACTTGGAAAACTAATCAGAATGTCTTGATATAAGAGGATTGGGAAACATTGAGAGGCATTGATAGGAAATTGCAACATAATGACGATTGAGTAGAGAAATGGTTGCAAATAACTGTAGGCTTGTCTGTTCCGCTGCTAAAAGGTCTTGCGTGAAACACACAACTGGTGTCTTACACGCCCGTCATCGGCACTTGAGCGCTGTATTTTGATCTAAAGCTACCTAGATAGGTGTCAAGGGTTCGCCAATGCATGAAGGGACCGTGTACGGCTTTTTGTACATACACATTGATAACAGAATTACCTTAATTATGAGGCTGCTGGTGTGGTGTCACAGGTATTACATACCCTATGCCACCTGGGGGACCATTTTATCTAGGTAATTTGTTCAATACAACCTTCGCGGGCCGCTGCCAGGAACATTTCGACTAACAGACAAGTCTCAGTCGTCTCCATGCGCTCCATAGGTACTGCATTTCATAACAGCTTTGTGTTCAAGGAGGACTTGACTGACTGAGAAGTCGACCAACAATGTCACTGCCCACCAGCTAGCATTATCGTAACATTGGAGTACCCTACCCAGGGCACTTACACCTTACTTACGCAAGAGTTGACTCGATATCTCAATAATACAACTTATTAACGCCTCTTAACTTCGTGAAGACGGTGTTACTTCGGAAAGTAAATTCACCACCTAATGTAACAAATGCTTCCGATATGCAGCACTTATGCTATCTTTGGGCCCTTTCGAAATCCGATGCTCCCTGACCAAATGAGCTGTATTTTAATACTTCAAGCACCAGCACAGACTTGACTCATGACTGAACTGTCTGCTCGGCCCTAGGGGATATCCACATCTGCCCGTGGGGTCTCATGGAAATTTGACGACCATGCATACTCCAGGTGCGCAGTTGCAAGCATGTCCTGCGTCGGGATCCTCCGTCGGATCCGTGCGTAATTTTGAGTTTCGGCCTGGAAAAAGCGTAAATTTGCGGGGCCGGAACCCGCCGGCGTCCGCAACGGTGTGCGGCGGCTGTGGTGCCCTCATTCTTACAAGTCTTGGTAATTTTGACCGCATCGTACTTTACCTTGTGACATGCTGCCGCAGACAGAGTTCGATGGCTATATAGTAGGGTCTGACCAGCCGACTGCGCTACGTACCTTAAAGAGCGTCTTGGAAATCCTCTCGAAAAGCTGCTTGAGGAAGAGCGAGCGAAACACGTTTCCTCGTGAAAGCCTTCTTTCTCCCCCACCCAGCAAACTTGTCGCCCGAACCGGTTCGGACGGGGATGCGAGCGAGCAAGGAGGGACCCTCACCGAGCAAGGTAAAAAGCCCACGGGGCCGAACTACCAAAGTAGTCGTGTTCTCCCCAATCCCCAACCCCCCGTGGCTGCCGGCGCTGGTGCGGCACAGGTACAGTGGGAAAGCGGAGGTGAAAGGGCCCCCGAGGGTCACCTTTTCATGCCTTGGCGGGCCCCGGAGGTGATGCCCAAATCCGCGTTAGGGCGGCGGGACAAACCCCCCC
>MAVT02001372.1:0-13226 GCA_001702395.2 Diaporthe helianthi | reverse complement strand
GACGTTTTTTGAGGATTTTGAATTTTTGGACAAATGACACTATGGACCGCGCTAGCGTAGCATTCATCGCGCCTCAGTCTTGACGTGCCACACCACCTCCTTCGAACACCCACGGCCAGATCTACAGATCTCAACATCGGACCCTGGCCGTCACCGCGGCGGTTCCAGCGCCTCCGAAGGCGATGCTCGAGACAAAGCGCGGGCCCACAGGGTGCTTTGCTCATATCTTGACACCAAAAACGCAGCCCAATGCAATCGAATCCTCGTCCCACGCAGCAAGGTTCATTAACATTGTTGTGTGGCTTTCAGAAACACTCGCGCTCGCATCTAAGCCTGTTGCCGAGCGGGGGAAGATCCGGTTAGTCTGATATCGTGAACTTTAGAATATCCTTTTGTCGAAGCCGAAGGTCTTAGGTCAGCCGTCTGGTCACTTTCGCCGGCTACTTTACGTCCGTAGCCCGGGGACGTAGTCCGTCCTCCGCACCACTGCATTTTCAGAAAACCTACCTGTCCTTGACGTCCCAGCATACACCCAGTTGACGGACTGGGCCCCCAATCTCCCTCGCCAGCCCTGGGCAGGGGTGAGATGGTGCCCCATACGTAGGGCCCTCCCCGGCTTCGAAAGAAAGAGGCATGGATGTTCTTCCGTCATAGCCGGCGCCGAGCTAGCAGGACCTACCTGGGCACGTAGCGTCCCATGTCTGGTTTGTGGCCGGTTGTGGCTGACGACCAACCGTCAATGGCGCCGTTGTTACCGCGTCCGGAAAGGCGTCCGTCTTCTACTTGTACCCCCTTATTAGGCCTTATTAGGACTGAACTTGATATGGTTCGAGGGCTGGGTGCCCACATAATGAAAGGGGAATTGTAGCAGTCGACCACGGGATAGCGGTATATTCACAGGTTGGCTTTGCACCAAAAAGCACAACACAGGCGCAAGACGCGACGAAATAAGCCTTTGACGCCGCGTGGGAGAACCCAGACACACATGAGGCACCTTGGGCTGTCCAAGTAACTAGTGCAGATGTTTTCAGCCCTGCCCAGCGCAGCAGCACCTTGGAGACGAGTTCGGTGACGGCGACGACTCACAGATCTACTGTGTAATCAATGATAAATACACAGCAGGCTTCAGCCAAGCTGAGCTTGTGTCTCACGCAGACCCAGTGCCTGTAGACTTGCAAGTCTCGGAGAGTGCCGTGCGATGCAGCCTTAGCCTTCCTCACCCCATTCCATTCCATTCGCTCGCTCGCATGTACATTGATTGACATGGCCTGCATCCCGGGAGACTCGGGGCTCCATGGGCTCGGCGTGATGATCACAAATTCTGTGAGACCGAGTGCTACTGTACCCGAGACGTCTACGGATCGTCCGTCACAACCCCCAAAAATATATTTAAAAAATGGCACAGACACCACCACCTGGGCAGCCAAGCGGTTGCACATGTGAACTATCTGCCGGAGGGTTGCAGTGTCGTGGCGATTTCGGACCTCGCCTTGGGATGGTAGGTATTTTACCGTCTGCGAAGGCCCTTTCCGGAGGCACTTGAACGCCATGCAGGCCCGGCTTGGGAGCATGCCACGCAGTCCAAGGACGAACAGGACAGACGTGTCTAAGCGACACGGCATTAGAAGCAAGCGAGGGCTACCTACTTAGGTACTTAAGTACTTGGCATGCACTTTGGGCTTCGAGGTGGCAGGTTCCAACTTAGAAGGTTGGGGTGTTCCAGCCTGGCGATTCCATCCATCCACTGGTAGTGGCTCAAGCGCATATTCATTTTCTACCGGTATCTGTGCGCAAACAATAAAAGACCAGGCAGAAACAATGTTCTAGAGGCGAGCACTTACAAACTTTGTACACACAGCCACAGACCAAAATAAATAAATAAAAAACCCTCAAGCTACCCCTGCCTGCTGACTGCTGCCAGGTACTGAGGCAGGCAGGCAGGCATTGCATGTGGCTGGCTGTACTGCTGTGCCTCCGATTGGGGGATCTACGAATGCATTAAGATCTCCGCTGCGGTTTTACAGCTGTCAAAGGTGCATGATCTAGCAGATGGAAGAAGACGCATAAAGTACAGATGTCCGTCCAAGGGGGGTTGGTTGCCTGGATACTCAAGTACATATGTAGCTTACATGACCAGGAAGGGGCCCCGCCGTTCCAACTGAGAAGTACAGTTTTGGACGAAAAAGTGTTGTGAAACAAGGTCCCAACAGCGACAATGGGAAACCTCCAGGGCCTGGCTGGTTTGCGATTGGCACGTGTACGGTCGGACTGCTGCGCATCAACCACAGACGTACTTGCCCTAAACATTCATGGCCTGAGCACTTGCAGTGTAACTAGGTATGTGCACAGCAGATGGTCAATGGTATGAAATGGCGCCAGAATTTGAACAAGTCTTCAACTTAGGTACTTAAGTAGATCGATCGTCTTGACAGCTGTCAAGAATAGTATGCAGTAGTTCGCAGTTAGCTGTAGACACAACGGTTTTTCCAGTCTAGCAAGGCGGGGCCGTGTAGAGCCAGCCTGCGCGCACTGTTGATGGTCGACAGCCTTGTTACTGCCGGTCTCGGCGCCCACCCTCCCTCGGCGCCTAGGTACTTTGGAACGTGTAACATCACCTACATCCATAGTCTATGTACCTACGTAGGCAGTAGGTAAGCAACGTCACATCCCGTATATGTACCATCCCATCAGACGGATCTCGGGCTCCACCATCCCTGTTCCTCCCCCTCATAATAAGCGCGCCAAACACGTAAAGGCAAGTACACTAGGTAGCTGTCCACAGTGCACACTCTTTCGCCCGTCACCCCAAACGGGTACAGTGGCCCGTGGCTTTGACGCTGGGCACTTGAGCATGCCCAGTCCATGATCCCGACGCACAGTAGACCACGCCGACGGCACGACCTGAAAGACGCTCGGGACTAATCCGAACTGGATCGCGAAATTTTGAATAAAAAAGGGCGGGGGAAGCGGGACAAGAACATGTACAGTATGAAAATTGGCTGTCGTGATTTCATCGGTACTGATATAGAGACACGCCCCATCCCAGCCCCAACCCCCCTGCTTCTCGTCGGCGTCGGCGTCGACTACATGATTTACATCAGGTGCGAGACCTCAATGTTTATATAGTTCTTCAACACCACTACATATTATATTACTACTTCATTCCCTTTTCACAAGCGCTTAGCTCTTATAAGGGTATATTTTTAGAGTAATTAAAGTATAAATGTAGGAATAATTCTCATTTAAGTATATAATAAATTAAATAATTATATAAATTATAATTAAAAACGTATATCTTTATTACTTTAAGCTAAGTTTTAAATATAAAGTCTATTTTTAATATTAAATATTATCTTATATAACTATTAACATATATATTATATTTAATTAACGTAAGTCCTTAACTAGTTATTTATAAGCTTTTCATATATAAATACTTACTAGCTTATAAGCTAATAAAAGAAGTAATAATCTAATTTATTCTATCTTTAATATTTTATACCTACGCTTCTAATTCCTCTAACTTATAAAAAACTTTATCTAGTATATAACTCTTTACTTAATAGTAGTTATATATATAGACGTCGCGGTATTATTAGCTAACTAATTCCTTAGGTAAATATTTACTATTATATTAAAAAGCTAATTAGTTAGTACTAAGTAGCCTTATAAATTATAAGATATATATAATAGTAAGCTAAACCTAATATCGATATTACTTAATATATAACTACTCTAGTATAATAGTATAAACCTTTAAATATATTATAAAGTAAATTATAGTCTAGACTATATTACTTATAAACTAAAAAAAAAAGAGTAAGATAAAAGAGAAAGAAAGATAAGAAGAAAAGAAGAAGAAAAGGGGAAAAAACTATACATTAAGCATAAACGGGCAAGAGCATACATAATAATAATTAAATTCAAACATAGGATTAAAACTTTGGAAAGAAGCTAGGTTAGAACAGCGGGCGTCCCATTCGGCCACCAAATTCCACCAAATCTAGGTGCTTAAGTACCTAGTCCCTAGGCCGAGCTAAGCTAACATCAGGAGTCGAAAGTACACCTTTGCCGAAATAACGTGGCCGGATACCTGCGCCTGACTCATCCATATCTCGCAGGAAAATAAGAACAAAATCGCAAGTTAGCTAATAAATCGAACAGGAGATCAGCCAGAGGTTCCAGGTGGGCGTCAGCGTACATATGCAGTCGCTTAATAAGCAGATGATTCAGTGGTTCTTTCAGTGCCAACGATGAAACACAATGAATGCATTTATCCACTAATCGGCTTTTACTCACGCTTCTGACTGCCTTTCCATCACTGCCCTCCTTCACATGCAAGTTCTCTTGTTGGGCTTAGGTAGCCCCTCATCAGGTCCAGACACACCTAGGTAAAGTATAAACTTAGAAGGACCTGCCTGTCTAACTTTAGAAACGTGAGCCTCGTTCAACCACCAGGCCAGCCACCGTAGGTTGGCTAGCCGACATACCCACGCTAGGTTATCACCCCGGCGCTAGACTGTATCTATGTTTGTCTACAGGTGCGTGTCTGGGGGCGCGCGATGTGACTGCAGTTCAAACTGTTGGGTGGCAACAAGGGCGTGATTTTTCGTGCATCTCTCGATTATGCCTAAGTGGGTCAGACCGCTCTGAGCTGCAACTGCTTTGGATGGAAGATACGTAGACTCTCTTTTTTGGCATGCCGCTAACGCCTACATTGTGGGCTTGCGTGACAATATGTACAGTCATTTTGAGCTAGAGACGTGATACTTATCCGGAGACAATTACTTAAGTAGACAATGGGCAAGCCAGATCTGGCAAAGCATTGCCGATAGGCGGTTTCAGCTCCATCCCTCTCAGATGATGATGATGTATGGGTTTGTGGGAATGAAAAGATTTGAATTGTCGCTCGCTTTGAAGTTGATAATGGTATCGTCGCTCTATGAAATGCTGGGCGAGAAGCAGTTGAAGGTGTGTACATACATACATCAATGTTGATACCGGGTAGATGGGTTCTTGCGGGTAGCAGCGACATGCAAACCAGTGAGTGGATCAACCGCACATGCATGCATGTTTGACACGGGTGTCACAAATGCTCATGCCCTCATACCAATGAATTTGGTAGCCGCCAGTCAGGAGACCTCCCTCCACAAGCATATTGGCGTCGCGGGCGATGTCAGATCGCAACATCTTACCAGCCATGCCAAGTATGCTTTAACTCACGCTCGACACGCAATCCCACTCCGACCTCAGGCGTCCAGCCCGAAGATCCCCTTGGCAACACCCCAGGCCCATTCGGCCTCCTGGTCCACGACCCGCAGGTCATCAATCCACTCTAACCCCAGCCTGACTGTCTCGCGCGCGTCGGCCTCGAAGTTCGTGCCGCAGATGCCGCTGGCTCTGATCCGTGCTAGTATTGGCACCTTCTCGCTCATGTACAAGATAACGAGTGCGCCGAGAATATTCTGCGTCCAGAAGAACAGGCAAGGGATGAGAAGCTTCCGCGTGCAGGCGGGTGACATGATGATCGGCCACATTAGACACGTATTCAGGCAGTTCGCAACCCCGTCCGCGTCCTCATTGTTCATCTGGTCGGGGTGGTGCAGCGCCTTGTAAAGAAACGGCCTGTAGAGCAGCAGTCTTGTGGTGTAGTAACGCGTGCGGAGCAGGGCAACCTGAATGTCCATAGCATAGGGATAAGCCCTCGGGTGGCTGTTGAGGTCGGGTGTGAACGTGACAGCCGTGACAGCCGTGACAGGCGGCGTCGCGTTGGGAAGTGCAGGAGACGGCGCTGTCACGGGAGTGGCGCCTTGGAATACCGAGGTCCCGTAAATGTCATGTCCTGGTGGAAGGAAGGTCCCGTGGTCGCGTCCTACCCAGCGAAGGTGCAGCGGCAATAACTCACGCCATTGATCGAGTTGCATGACAAGAGGCTTGATAGCACCGGGTATCACCGGCGCAGGTGACGACGAGGATGACATGGAGGACGCGGGTGAATTTGATACTGCATAGTGTCAGCTCATTGAAAGAACGGAGATATTAACCTTTATACAATATGATTTCGTAAAAGGGGAGATGCCCGGTGTCCTTACCGCCGCTGAGTACGTTGTTGAAATCGGCCGAGAGTCGACGCAGCACGATTTGTGAGGCAAAGTGTTCTTGAAAGTGGCTGGTGTGGTCGTCTTGAGAGACTGGGCCTCCAAAGTCTGGCACTCGAACCAGGGCCTCATATTTGTCTAACCCGCTCAGCGGCATGCCTAATTCCAGATTGAAGCACCTAGAGAGATATGTGAGTCAGTTGGGCGCAAGTAGAAGAAAACCTAGTAACCCACGTCTCCATGATGGAGCAGTGCCAAAATGCTCTTCGAATGATGTCCCCTTGTGTCGAGGCGAGTTCGCTTGGATTGCTGTTCCCGAGATTAGCCACCTAGCTGCTCTGCTGTCTTGGCACAATCCCACGGGCAACGTACCTGGAGATCAGGGCTTGACAGGCTGACGAAGCAGAATTTGTCATTCGCCAAAAGTCCTAGGCATGATAAGCCTGCCGTTTCACAATCAACATAGCAAAGTGGTTGGGTCTCACCATATGACGGGAGCAAGTCTCGTAATAGATGCTGTTCGATATTAGAGAGATTTCAGAACGCCGCATTGCAACTGGAGGAGCATTACCCTGCAAGAGCAAAGACCTGGACATTTTCCAAGCTACATTCAGTCAGATTGAAACCCATGCGTCTCCGCGCCTCGTTGAAGAACACCAGGCCAGGATGCTGCGATGCGGTGCGTGCATTTACGCCTCCGGGATGCGCATATGCGTCAATTGCAACCTCGCCCAGAGCAAAGATCAGATAGGTCAATGTTGACTGAATACTTTCGTCAAAAACAAGACCGTTGCTGAACATGGCCGGGAGAGTGGTGGATATGAATGCCTGGCGGTCCACAATAGGGTGCAGGAGGTTGAATGTATCGAAGAAGGCCTTGGTAAGGACTTGGACTGAGTCCCAGGTCAGACTGTTCAACACCTGAGCGGGAGATGGAGAGCCGGTAGCAACTGGGTTCTCAAGGCTTGACGCAGTTCGGCTGCGTCTTCGCCCGTTCGAGGCTGACGGGAACGAGGTCCCTGCTCTCTGTAGGATGGAAATGCCTTCCCGCTCCAGGAGAAAACCTTGGTCGCAGGGTGACACATTTGGGAGCGTAACCTCCAGTGACTCCTGAACGGCAGGCCAAGCCAGCATTGCGCGCACTGAAGACACATAAGAGTAGTTCGCCATGTTACCGGATGAGAACGCCGCGTCTGAGGACATCCCAGAGACAAAGGCACTGCTGCTGACACTCGCGACGCTTCCCCGGATGCTCCCGATGGGGGCTGGTGTCTGCACCAACGCATCGCCGGAAAGTGAGGATTGGAAGTTGGCTGCCAGGCCTTGGGCAGTCAAGTTGTCTATCTTGCCCTCGAGAGACTTGATTCGCTCCAGAATCTCAACCAGAGTCTTGTCCTTTTTCGTGGGCTGGGGCTCTCGGTAACGGCAGTCCAACTTGAACTTGACACATGTGCCACACTTGGGCCTCTGCTCGTCACATTTCTGCTTTCTTGATCTGCAGGTATCGCAGGCCTG
The DNA here is from genome assembly GCA_001702395.2 of Diaporthe helianthi. NCBI lineage: Eukaryota > Fungi > Ascomycota > Sordariomycetes > Diaporthales > Diaporthaceae > Diaporthe > Diaporthe helianthi. Next base: position 5,613 of record MAVT02001372.1, on the reverse strand, counting down.
TGCCGCGATTGCTCCTCGCTGGGTGCGCGACAACGTGCCACTAGTCGCCGTCACGGGGGGGCTTGAAGGTCGTGAGCCTGACGCGGCTGCAGATTCCCCTTCCATTACTGACTTGGCTCTCACTCACCAGGCTTGTCCCCGGGCCGGTCTGAAATGTCAGCTCCTTGACACTCGCGCAATCTGTGGTAGCCTGGTCGAGCGCCAGTGAGACATCCGCTCCGTTGCCAGGGAAGCGAGTTGAATCGATTGCACACGAGAACGACGAGGCCCGATTCACGGCTCGAGCCGGCCGCTTGGGGGTTGCGCTAGCAGCCAGGTAGCAAAAGATGCAGCCTGTCGCTGGGCAAACCGTCGTTGTCGAGTCGAGACCCGGCGAGCGGATGCGCGATTTGCGGTTTGCGGGCGCGGGCGCGGGCGCGGCGAGGAATTGTGGAAGCGAGTGATGGTGACACAGAGCCTCGTGCTGAAGCGAAGGTAGGGTCAATTAGGTCAGGTCAATGGCGTACGATGCATGGATTGAAAGTTATTTTCCAGGCAGGAAAAATAGCAGTACAGGGGCAGGAAGTCATCAAGAGACAGGGATAAATGGAAATTCCGTGTGCTCGGCGACGTAGGCACGCATGGAGGGCGCAATGAGACGGAGGAGGTGATCCCTGAATTCCTTGCTTTCTGTGTGGACATACGTCATAAGGCTGGCTGCTGCACGCGGGTCGGGTTATTATTGTGCACTGGCCGAGGAAGCTCAGGAAAAGCGAAGATAAAGAGGGATAGGGGGGGCGCCGACGATGACGAGCCCCCCAGGCCAGCCAGCCTATGGAGCTACCACCACAGCGGGATGGCTTGTGGCACTCGAGCATGTCAGCCCAATGGCGACATAGCCCACCAAGGTCGGGATGCACGGTCCTGAAGCAAAAAGCCGTCGGGACTCGACGGCAGCAGGACGGACGCATCAGGTCGGCGAGAGTGCGAACCACCAAGTGCAGTATGGTGGCAGCGTGATGCTTGCCCAGCAGACTGAAAGCCATGGTTGATACCCGTAAGCGCGCCGCAGCAGCTCCAGAAGCCCACCCGATGTGTTCGCAGCGGGTCATGTTCTTTTGCTCGGGTTTTTGTCCTGACGACGGGGACGACGACATCGACAGACGAGGTCGGCCCGGGCGACGATCAACGGGTGAGCCTCAATTGCCAGCCCATTCCCCTTTTCGCAATTGATCGGCAGCAGCACAGCGCCCACCGGACAGACATCTGAACCAGACCCAGAATGCTGGGTTTCATGCTCTGGTCCTGGAGCGCGGCGGCTGACGGCTTTCTCGGCTCCGACCCAGGCGTCCGTGTCACAGCTGGCGGGAAAACAAGCTCTGCGTACTCGGCCGAAGTCGTACACATTTCGGGCTCAGATGGTTGGCAACTTGGTTCATTGAACCCCTGGATCGGGTTGTGGGGTCTCCACGCTCCAGGCTCTGGGCCTGGGGCTCTCCAGTCCAGTCCAGTCAGTCCATGACTGTGTCTGCCGGGCCAGGATCCACGGAACAGAGGGCCCAGAACTCAATATTGCAGGTGGCGTCGAGAGGGGTGGGGTGGGATTCACCGAGTCCACACGAATGAATGGCTGGTAGTAGGGCCAATTTGCAACGACGATCGACCTAGGTGTGCTTGGGTGCAGCACAAGACTCGTTCGTGGGGCCCAAGCTGGGCTTTATATACGATCATCGCGTTGTGGCTGTCGGACAAAGTCTGAGGCATGAGACTTCAGGAGGTGCAGACGGCGCCGAGTCGGGATCATCACCACTCATGCAGTACAACTTTCTGCCACTCACTGCAGAGCCACTGTGTACGGTGTACGGAGTGCTGTGTGCAGAGTGCGGATGTAATAAAAGCGATGAGGCAGCTGTGAGGGGACGGACGAGACAAGCTATAAAATTAGGCGATGCAAGGCAGAGCATTCTGTCGAAATGATCCTGACTAAGCCCGTGGTGACCACCTCTTAGGTTCGAAGCGCGGTACCCAGGTACCCCATAACCCTCAGCCGCCTGACGCAAGGCAACAAGAAGCTTGGGTAAGCTCGGCCGCCCGCAACGCGGCAGTACGACTTCACGCAACCTCCTGTCCTCAAACATTTCCCATCAACACATCACCACCACCAACTCAACAGCCGCCCTCTGCCTGGTCTGCTTGCCTACCTCAACGCGGTGTCCCTTCGATTGCGATCACGGCGAAATCAAGATCTTCGTCATAGACCTCTGCCCAAAGCGTTCATCCTGCACCTCCTCGAGCCGACCTGCCCAACATGTCTGACCCGGAGAGGGCCGATGCCATCACCAAATACACAGACTCGCTGCTCGAGTCGCGAAACTGGGAGGTCAAGCTCAAGAATCTGCGTCTGGAGATCAAGGATCTGGAGAAGGAGTTCAACAACACAGAGGAGAACATCAAGGCATTACAAAGCGTCGGCCAGATCATTGGAGAGGTTCTGAAGCAGCTCGACGATGAGAGATGTATGCCCCCCCCCATGCTAGAAGCCCACGCAGCCCCCCACCCCCACCCCAAAGCATCGCTCTGACCTGTCTACCACAAAATAGTCATCGTCAAGGCCTCCTCCGGCCCTCGCTATGTCGTCGGCTGCCGGTCCAAGGTCGACAAGGCAAAGATGAAGCAAGGAACCCGCGTCGCACTCGACATGACCACACTCACAATCATGCGCATGCTGCCCCGAGAGGTCGACCCCCTCGTCTACAACATGTCTCTCGAGGATCCTGGTCAGGTCAGTTTCGCGGGCATTGGCGGTCTCAACGACCAGATCAGGGAGCTGCGTGAGGTCATCGAGCTGCCGCTCAAGAACCCAGAGCTCTTCCTGCGTGTCGGCATCAAGCCACCCAAGGGTGTGCTTCTGTACGGCCCGCCGGGAACGGGAAAGACCCTGCTTGCGAGAGCCGTGGCGAGCAGTCTGGAGACAAATTTCCTCAAAGGTGTGCCCGCTCGTTGAACTTGAAGAGGTCCGAGGCTAACAAACGTTTCCTCTGGTTACAGTTGTCTCCTCCGCCATTGTCGACAAATATATTGGCGAATCCGCTCGACTCATCCGGGAGATGTTTGGTTATGCCAAGGAACACGAGCCCTGCATCATCTTCATGGATGAGATCGACGCAATCGGAGGCCGTCGCTTCTCAGAGGGCACATCAGCAGACCGAGAAATCCAGAGAACGCTCATGGAGCTCCTGAACCAGCTCGACGGTTTCGACTACCTGGGCAAGACAAAGATTATCATGGCCACAAATAGGCCGGACACACTGGACCCCGCGCTGCTGCGTGCCGGACGTCTGGACCGCAAGATCGAGATCCCCCTGCCCAACGAGGCTGGTAGGCTCGAGGTCTTGAAAATTCACGCCAGCAGTGTGGTCACGGAGGGAGACATCGACTTTGAGAGTGTGGTCAAGATGAGTGACGGGCTAAATGGTGCGGATTTGCGTAACGTGGTCACAGAAGCGTAAGGCCCATATTCCTTCCTCGGATGCCCCCTTTTTCTTCTGTTCCCGTCAAGCCACATGACTGACATTTTCCCAGTGGTCTGTTTGCGATCAAGGACTACAGAGACGCAGTGAACCAGGACGACTTCAACAAGGCCGTTCGGAAGGTCGCAGAGTCCAAGAAGTTGGAGGGCAAGCTTGAGTACACCAAGCTTTAATTTTGAGTCCGGATGTGCAATGATCTTGGCGACATCGATGCCGGGGAATGCAAGGCTGTTTGATAGAGGTGGCGGCTGGAGAAGGGCCACAATACCATGTCTACTAAAGGTGTCGAGGAGCTCCGCCGCCTTTTCTGAGGAAGGTGTTACGCCTGAGCCACCCAGCACAGCAAGAGAACCATGACATATCCTGCAAACCATCACCTGTCTTGTCCGAATCGAAATAGGGAATGGGCTGACCGTCAGTAAGCAAGCTTGTGTTGAGCGCAATCGTTTTCGTTCCTCCTCTGCCTCGTTTTGGGCCTTCGTCTCTAAGCTGTGTCGATTTCCTTATAAAGCCAGTCGTGTTCAAGCTCACATTCACAATTGACCTCCGGCTCAAAGTTCAACCCCTGGGTGCTGAAAGACGCTGGGTCTATCTAGTACACCGGAGGAGCACCCGTTCAAAGAAGCAGAAGCGTAGTGCGCTGGTGCAAAGGTATATCGACATGTGTTTGACTAGAACATGCTATCCTCAAAACTCACCACTACTGGTGTTGGACGACATCCAAACTAGTGATTCACCTGGGCGGTAATGCTTGATCGGAGGCTCATAAGTTTGTTTATAGCTGCCCAGGTGGCATCACTGTTTTCGCCGAGGTAATAGTAATACTATACCTATCTCTGTCTTCATCCTCATTTCTGGAAATCTTTGTACAACGGTTTGTCTCGTAGTGCGGCGTTGAGGATTGGGAACGATTCAAGAATCTGCGTAGGCAGCATCAATGATATCTCGTTCAGTCAATGATATCTCGTTCAGCGCTGCATCCGGGTCCACAGTACAAGAGACCTCATACATTTTTAAGAATATTTGGCTCTCAGCAACACAAAACAAAGCTAGGCACCAGGCATTGAGGATATTCGAACGGCTTTCGTTTCGCTGAGCCACAAGCTGGGTTTTCTAATCCCATCTCGTGGGTGCTTTGTTCTCCGAAAGTTGTTCTGGCCTGCATATTCTTGATGACGGCCTTTGCTCGGGGCCGCTCTGGAAGGACGGGGCTTCTTCTTTGACGTTTTTTCTTTCCTCTCTTCAGATTTTAGTGGCTGCTCTCTTCAGAGTCTCGTCTGCTTTCGTATGCTACTTAATGCCAGCCTTGTCAATGCCGTGCTCGCCCATGAAAGCGTCGATCTCTTTAGATGAGATCCCGCAGAGGCTCGTAACAGCAGGATGTTGAAATGAAAGCCAGGTGATCCATAAACTGCGGCTCAGCCCTTATTTCCCAGATCGTCCGCTAAAGGAGCCTGACGTCGTCATGGGGTATGCCCTCATCAAGTGGACCCGATGTGTGTTTGGCAACACCATTTTTGCTTTAGTGGGCACAGGAGAGGGTCATAGTGACCACCCAGGTAATGATAATGTCCTCCTCTATTTACAAGCATGTCTCGCAATATGTTCTTATAGATGCATACCTGCTATTTCCTGTTAATGATTACCCCCTTCGTGCTTTTCATCAATATATAAACTAATAGATAAAGATATAGAACTCTAGGTTTTAAACAAAAAATGGGGTTCAGGGATAAAATGGATATCCTTTTTTTTAAATTAAGAAATTTATTACTTTCCTTTTTTCCTTCTTTTTATAAGTTTAAATGCGACCTTTTTTCTTCTTCTTATAAACTAAACCTAAGGGTAACGATAAAACTAAAGATTAGACTTTAAAATTAGAAGTTATATAAGTAACCCTATCTTAAGTATTATTTAAAATGTATTAAAACTTTAATTCTTTTTAAAAGTTTTATGTAAAAACTTCTTTCTTAAGTAATATAAAATTTAAAAGATTTTTTAAAAATAAAAAGAATATTATAACGTCAAACACTACCGAGTTGCGCACCCTATCGAGTCGCGCACTTTTCCGGAAACTATTATAGTTTACTTTCTAACCGCGTTTTTT
>MAVT02001371.1:0-13233 GCA_001702395.2 Diaporthe helianthi | reverse complement strand
AGTTACTCTTAGGTACTAATTAAGTTAAAAGAAGGAGGATTAATTATACTAAGAAATCTTTATAGGAAGAGGTACCTATTTATATAGTTTATATCTAGGGTTAGCAAGTATCTCTAACCATTAGGATAATATTAGTTTAAATATTAGCTAGCTCTATTAATTTAAAGGCTTTAGCTTCTAATTAAATAATATAGATCCTATAATTATTTACTATTAAAGCTAAGGGTAAGGCTTATACCTAGGTCTAAGGGCCTTCTACCCCTAACCTTATACATTAACCATTTAAGTATATAGAGTATATAAGTTAAGATAAAAAGTTACTCTTAGATACTAATTAAGTTAAAAGAAAGAGGATAAATTATACTAAGAATCCTTTATAGGAGGGGGTACCTATTTATATAGTCTATGTCTAGGGTCGGCAAGTATCTCCGACTACTAGGATAACAGTATAGGGGTATACAAAGCATCAAGTCTAATTTTCCACCCCTTGAACCCCTATTATCCCTAGATCTATCTACAGGCTACCTAGTTGCAACGTAGAACACCCCCCCCCCAATCCACCCTCCCTGACCCTGTGGCACCAATTTCATTGGCGTGGAGACACAAACACACACACACACACACACACACACACACACTGAGTCCCAGAAGTGCCAAATTGCTTCGCCGAGTGATACATACATACTCATACAGGCCGGAATGTTCAAGTAACCTTCCCCCCCCCTCATCCCAACCCACAAACTTCCTCCAGGAAGGGGGGACGGACAGACAGATAGACACCGCCTGCCAAGCTATGTAAGTAGTCTGCTTTGGGTCTCATTGTTCAACTTGCCAAAATGACTACTAATTCTTGATGCCATGAACCACCTGCAGCGGAAAAGTAGGGAAAAAAGTTAGGGGCGACGGTACACCTAAGCAGGCAACCCCCTCTTCTCACTCTCCGTAAAGAAGATAACCATCCTCCAAAGCTTCTTGACGAGGTCCTCAGCGTCGTCCTCAAGCGGGCCCTCGAGCTCCTCAACGAGCTCGGCAGGCTTCGAGTGGCGGCGCAGGTGGTCCTCCACCACGTCGACGAGCAGCTGCTCCTGCACGCCCAGGTACTCGACGACCTTCTTCTCGATAAAGGGCCGCAGCTTGTCCGAGATGGCCGAGTCGTCCAGGTAGTCCCATTTCACGTCCCACGCCCAGAGGCCCTCCCTGGCCGTGGGGATCTCGTGCGCCAGCGACTTGACCGCCTGCTGGATCTCCTCCTCACTCATGGCCTTGGTGTCGTCAGGCCCCAGCGGCTCGAACTTGATCGGCACCAGCTGCCGCTTGGTCGTCTGCTCGTTCTCCTCGTCGTCGAGGAGCCCTTCCACCTCGGCCATGGTCCTGCGCTGCGGGCCGGCTCGCTGCTGGGCCTTTTGTGCCGCGGCGCCCAGGGACATTGTGAACCTGGCCGGGGCTGCGGCTGCCGAGGCAGCCTGCTGCTGCTGCTGCTGCTGATGTCTCTGTTCCATCTCCTCGGCCTGCTGGTTGAGGAACGAGTCGGCCATGTCCTTGGCCTGCTCGATCTCTGCCGCCTCACGCCGGCGCTCGGACTGCTCGGTCCGGCGGTCCTGCTCGTCGCGGCTCTCCTCCTCTGCGCGGTCCTGCGCACGTTTCCGCGCCCATGCCGCGTGGTCGCGGTAGTATGGATGTGTCTTGCGGGCGGCTTCTTTCTCGTCGTCCCAGTTCTTCTCGCGCTCAAGCTGCTCCTCGATGCGCTGGTTTATGCTGTCAGCCTCGGCCTTCTCCCGATCTGTTTCGCGCTCCAGGGCTGCGGCCCGTTGCCTCTCCCTGTTGACCCATTTCCGCTCTGCCTCCAGATACAGCTTATCATCCTCAGCCTTGTGCTTGGCCAGCTCCCTGCGATGAAGCTCGTTGTCGCTCGCGTCGGTGTCTTCGTCGTCTCTCGAATATGAGCCGTCACCGTTCGCACCATTGACGAAGGCGACACCCCGGCCCGCACCTCTGGGGCCAGACGGCGCATTGGGCACGCCCCTTGGTCCAAGCGGGATGGAGTTGGCACCCGGCGGAGGTGAATCTCGGGATGGTCGTGCCGCACCGTTACGCGTCCGCTCCATCTCCTCCATCTCTTCCTCCCGTTTCAACCGCTCCAAGTCCCGTCGGATGCTCCTGTCGCGAAAGGCTGCTATCTCCTGGGCGACAACCTCTCTCATCTCGGCCGGGATATCTGCCAGTTCATCTTCTTGTGCAATGGAGATGTTAATAACCTCGACATTTTCGCCTGAACCGTTGGCGTCGCCCATGGAGACATCGCCTTCACCGTCTTGCGTCTTACGTAGTGGCGGATAGAAAAGTTCGTGGACGGCTTGTTTCAACGCGGCTCTTGGTGCCTCAAGTCTGGCCTCCTTCCCGCGATCATCGGGGCTGTTCTCCTCGTATGTCTCGAGGAACTTGAGCGTGCTCTCGTCGACCATGACCTGTAGCTTGGCTTTCTCGATACCCTTGTATGGCTCTTCGTCGGCAGAGTCGTCCTTGACGGGGCCATCGGTAGGCTCCTGCTTCTTGACGGGCAACTCGATGTCCTTGAGTAGCTCGACAGCAGCAGCCAGAGAGTCAAGATCGTCATATTGGGCGAAACCGAAAAGCTCACCCTTGTGGTCTGATAAATTTGACTTTGCCGAGTCCCAACGGCGCAACCTGCCGACGAGGTTCAAGAATCTCTCGATGCCTTCGTCACCGCCCAGGGTCGCTGGGATCTTGTGCAAGAATATTGTTCGTAGACGCTCTTCTTGTGTTGGTGCCTGCAGGGCCTGCATGCTCTCCCTCACGGCGGCGCGGGACTGTTCGATGTTCCTGTCTGCGCCCAGGCCGGGTCTGCCACCGCCTCCCGATTGGGGCGCATTAGACTCCCTGCGATCAGGTCCTGTGGAGGTCGCTGGCTTGGGCGGTAATGATGAGGAGCCGAGGCGGATGACGGGGGCGTTGAAGTTGATGTTTGGCAGGTTTGGGGGCGCCTGGAAGGAGGCGGGCAGTCCACTTGGTCGATTAGCTTGTGCGGGAGAATTGGCTTGCTGGACACCTGGAGGAGGTGCCATCCCAGGGGCAGAGGACATGCCTGGTGGAGGGCCTGTTGCGGAAGATGTTAGCTTGCGATGAGGCTCAAACGATATGGGAGACTGCACATAGCAGAGCATATATAGCAGGGCAAGAGAAGCGGGAGGAGAGGGCATACCTAGGCCTGGCGGCGGGGCCATGCCAGGCGCACCGCCTACTCCAGGGAAGCCATTGAAGGAAGGAGGAGGTCCATATGGGTTGCCTTGTTTTGTATCATGTCAGCTGTTGGCCGTGATCGCACAGAACAGAGTGAGCTGCTACGGGGATGGATGCTTGCTCACCTCCGTACGGGTTGTATGCCATGTTTTGCTGTGTCTGTCTCGTCCTTTCCTTCGAGTTTGCTGCCCAGTGCGCCTGTCGCGTATCAATTGTATCGAGTGTATGGAGGGTTCGCCAAGTAGGAAAGCCGACAAAAAGGAATCGATACTGGGCTGGAAGCTGTGGTCGAGGCGTTTTCGGGGCGGCGACGAAATCAGGGACCTTGGAAGTAGGTTGGATCGAGGAAAGGCACTGAAGTCTCACCAGACTTTTGTTACGGGGTCGCGTTGTCGGCTCCTACCGTCAATCTGGAGCTTGGGCCAGCTGCCGCGGGCAGGCAGGCAGGCAGGGCGTGCAGTCGAGCGAGCTAGCCGGAAGAAGCTGGATTGTATCCGACAAAATTTCCCCGGCAGGCGCATTTCAACAGTTAGCAACGCGCCAATTGCAGCGTCACCATCACCACTGACCGACGGCATCCATCTCCACCGGCGCCGTTGACCTGTTCACTGATCTCGGAGGAAGAGGCAGGTGATCCATTGTTTTGGTCAGCTCGGTCTCAACTACAATCCGGTATGGCTTAAGGAACACATACCATCAACTGCGCTCTAATCATCATCGATCAGTTTGCTGACGAGCCCGCTGCGACAACAGGACGTGATGGAGCTCCGACCAATACAGGCTGCCCTCCTCGCAGGCCGAGCTGCCTCGCGACGGGCCATTCCGAGCCCATCGCCACTGTCATACTCCCTCGGCCCCTCGTTCTACCGATGTTTCTCCTCGACCAGGCCGTCTCTCTCAGAGGCAGAAGCAACCGCACCAACGCCCACGCCAATGCAGGACTGGCATCGGCAGCAGCAGGAACGACAGCAGCAGCAGCAGCAGCAGCAGCAACAAACACAACGGTCGGAGCAACAACCACTACGGTCAGCATGGCCTAGCCCAGCCAGCAGCAGCCCCAGCAGCAGCACAGCCCACTCAGCCGGCCTAGCATCCCTCATCCAACCAAACAACCCCAACGCATCTTCGCCCTCACCACCACCAGCAACCCCAGCCGCGTCCGAAGACCCCGGCCGGGTCCCATGGGCGAACCCCAGGAGCCCAGCGCTGCAGAAGCAGCAGGAGAAGCGGCTCGCGGCGGGCGGCAAGGCGCCGGGGATTATAGACACGCTCGACGAACTGTTCCAGGGGCCGACGGGCGCGGACCTGCGCAGCGGCCTGGACCGGGCCAACAACGAGCCGGCCGGCGACGTAAAGTACCGGCTGCGGCCCTCGATCGGCCGCACCGTGCACATCACAAAGTTCGGCACCGTCGACCTCGCCCGCGGCCTGGCCCTGCTCAACCTGCGCGTCCGCGTCAACAAGGTCTCGCAGGACGTCACCAGGCAGCGCTTCCACGAGCGGCCCGGGCTCAAGCGCAAGAGGCTCCGCAGGGAGCGCTGGAGGGCTAGTTTCAAGGAGGGTTTCAAGGCTACCTGTAAGAGGGTGGAGGAGCTGGCTCGCCAGGGGTGGTGAGACAAGGGTTCTTGGCTGTGGGAATATACGCAAAAGACAGGGTCCAGGAGAATCGCACGCATATCGTTGGAGAGCTCGATATTATTTGCTCCCTGTACGCTCTGGGGTAGATGTGTTGTAAGATGCACCTTGGGTGGCAAGATAAAAATAAGCTGGTTGCCAGCTGGGTGGATTCGCTAGATACGTATTCGTGCCAAAGCGATATGCGCACGCATGGTAGCTCTCTACTTCACTTAAATATATTGCGGCATAGACTTGATTCGAGACAGCGCAGGTGTGCGCAAGCCTGCAGAGCTGGTGTTGTATACACCCTGTATGTCACATACTTTCGAGTCCATTGTCTGAAGGCTTCCCGGACATGCCAACGACAAGTCATCACTGGCCTATGAGGACTGGAATCGCCCTCCCAATTCCCATTGACAGTTTGCATCTTCTCTACTTCCCCTGCCCTTTGGAACACGGCGGCAATGCTAATCACATCAGCTCGCACACTCCCGAAGGGGTTCTAAGAGAATCACAACGCGAATGGTCCCATACGCCAAATGATAGAGTTCACTGCCGTATCAGAACGTGCGAATTAAATAGATATAGATCATTGTCCACTGTGTTCCAGGCCCAGGATATCATCAACCAGAATATACATCCATCGCCCGTCAAGTCTACCACCTTCACCACCACAACCACCACACAGAACAGACTCCTCACCCACTCACTCAAAAAGCCCACCCCCAATCCTATGCCCACCCGGCGTCCCAGGCGGACTAGCCTTAATCCTGGGCCTACTCCTAAAAACAGAATCATAATCCACACCCTCCTTGCCCATCTCAGCCTCCCGCGCAATCAACTCCTCGAGCATCGCAGTCGAATCCCCCTCCCCTTCCCCGCCAGCATCCTCCTCGTCCAGCCTGTCCACGCCTGCCTTGGGAAAATAAGGCTGCCGTGCAATCTCCCCGCTCTTGTTGGACATGCTTTTCTTGCGCGCCTCGCGCCGCGCGCTGCGCTCCTTCTCCTGCCGCACGCGCTGCTGCGTCGCTTGGAAGTTGGCCATTGACTTGCGCGTGCGCGCCACTATGTCGTCTTCTTCCTGCTCGGCCTCGGCATCTGCGTCGGCTTCCTGTTGTTGTGGCTGGGGACCTTTCGGGACGGGCGTCGTCGGGGTCCCCGGCTTGCTGTTGTTCTTGGTGCTGCTGCTGCTGTTGTTCTTGGTGGGCGACCGTGATGAGGTGTTGCGGCGGCGCGGCCGTGAGGGCGAGGCTAGGGCTACTTCGTCTTCGTTGTCTAGGTCGACGCTTGAGCCGCGTGCCATGGAGAGGCGGGTGCGCTCTGCGAGGGAGAGGGTGTGCCGGGGCCGTTGTTGTTGTTGCTTGATTGGTGAGGGTGAGGCTGCGTTCATGGATGCTAGGATCTGGTCGGCTTGTTGTTGCGTTGGGGATGGTGGGATTTCCTCGGGGGACTGGGTTATATCTGGCGAGCCACCGCGCCGTGTTGGAGATCGAGGCGGGGACTGTGATGGTGATAGTCTGGATGGGCGGATGGGAGACCGGGATGCGTTCTTTGGCTCCATGGTAGGCGACTGGCGTGGGGACGGTATTTGCGACGTCGACGGCTCTATTGGGGAAATCTCAGTCGGGACTGTCTTTGGCCTGAATGCCTGCATCGTCTTCAACGGTTGTGGCAGCCGGGCTCGGGGCGCCTTTTTTGGCGGCCGTGAATTCATATCTAGATCCATTTCGTCTCCTGGGTGTCTTGAAGAGCTCGCCGGAGGTTTACTGCGAAACGGGAGTGATGTCTTTGCCAGCTCCTCCTCCAGCTCACTCAGTTCAGACACGGTCTCTTCTGCCGGCTTCTCACTCGAGCGGCTCTGGACTGAGGCTTTCAGAGGCTGCTCGCGCCCTTTCCGGAAACCAAACTTGGTGAGACCCTCTCCTTGAGTTCTTGACAGTTCTGCCGCCAGACCATCAACCAGCATCCGGTACTCTGGTATGAGCTCTGCCTTCTTGCCCGTTGTCAGCTTCCTGGGGCTGGTAGTTCCTAGGTGCAGTCCTTCGTGGACCCCAAAACCAAGGTCAACACCCTTCTTGGGACCGACACGCCCAGCGGCTCTCTGCTGAGGTTGATGATCCACGACGTCGCGGAACATGTCGTCCCTAAAGCTCTGCCACTTGTCAAGCCGTGACTGCTGGGCGCGGACGCGATTGTCGAGCTGCTCCAGCAGCCCGCCGCTGGTGTCTTGGAGCTCGCCGAGGCGGTTGGTTCGCACGCGACGCCAGACACGATCGAAGGGCGCCGAAAGCACACCGTCCCTTTGCGACCTGGTATCCCCATATAGCAGAGCCTCCATCCATTGCTCGTTTCCAGTCCAGTTGGTTCGGACTGCACGTCGAATTTCCTGCTTAGATGCATCAGAGAGTCTCGGTATCCTGCTCTGCTGCGCTTTTGCCGTGGAATCGTCTCGCCGTCTCGTAAGATCCCTCTCCTTTGAATCCAGAACCTGGGCGAAGTGGTTATATTGGGCTCGATACGCGCCCTTCCGATCCAGCTTGTTCCTCAGAGACACCTTGTGCGCAATGATTAGGCTGCTGAGATCAGTCATCTCCCCGGTGTAGCCGCGATTCTCCAAAGCTAGTGTCTGGGCGAGAGAAGTGGGCGCTTTGCTGTTCAGCTGCTGCTCCGTGGCGACCTTCTTCAGTACTGCCGATGAGAAGACTGCTAGCACCTCCTCGAGTCGTTCGCCCCTGCATTCTTCCAGCATAGTCTTGCGCAACACTATGTCCCTGCCCAGTATGCCATTCTTCTTGGTCTGCTCGAGGCATCGTAGGAGCGCGGCTCGAAGGTTGACGGGCTGGGCCTGTTCGAGAGGTGGAAAAAACGGCTGCAGCTTCTATTCCTATCCTGTCAGTGGGCTGCCCGAAATTGAAATGTGAAGGTGTGGGTATAACACATCACATACATTGCGCGCCTCTTCTGGGTCCCACAAAGCGAAGAGCTGATAAAGCGCCCACTCGACGCATTGGACCCTCTTCTTCTGCCCTTGGGTGGCATCTTTGTTCGTGAATGTCAGGGTGTTGATGCCAGGCCAGTCTGGAAGCAGGTCCAGGTCTAAGAGGTGCAGATTCGTGAGAAATAGCGAGACGTTGGAGGGTGAGGGTGCGACGGCTGCGTGGTGTTTTGGGGGCGCCGCAGTTTCGTTTGTCGAGGTCAGATTCCTGGTCGATTTTGGGGCGGCAACGCGTGCCGATCTCGTGCGAGACAGCAGGTTGTTTTGAACGGCTGCCATTTCGGTGTGGCTGGTATCATCGTTGGCCAATTGACGGCGTATGCAAGAATCGTAAAGCCATCGTCTTCACACAGTAAGGGGGCTACGGTACTGGAGTACCTAGGTAGGTTGGAGGGAGTAATGCGGTTCGGCTGAACCCGAGTAAACAATGCGCCTATCTGGGAGTTAGTGGGGCAGTTCCCGTAAGGTACTCCGTAGTATACTCCGTACAGCACAGAGTACCCCTGCAGATGAACCCCAGATTCCCCATCCAAGCCAAGCTCCACCCCACCCCAGCCCCTGAGACCGACTCCTCCATAGTGCTCGACATCACCTATTCCTCTCGTAGAATCGGGCTATATTTCTGCCAAAAGCACAGGAACGACGCTCGTCTTTCGTAATATCCAGGCATTAGGCCATGCCTCGAAATATTCATACACTTCTTAAGCGTCTGGGTGCAACAATCATCAACATTCGTTCACACTTTAAATCCACACTCCATACAAATGATAAAGCTGAGGAAGAAAACGGGTGTGTGCATATTCACCATAGAGTATTTGTACCCAAATGATTGAGCCTCAAAAATGGTTCAATGTATCGGAACACGTAGTAAACACAATACCTTCGCCGTCAAAATACCCCCAAAGCTTCATGAAAACCAAACTCCTGCCGCGCTGCCATTCAAGCCAAGATCACTGACCCGAATCTCCTCACTCTCATATCTCTTCTCTAGGTTGGGCTCCAAAGCCTCGAGAGGCACATGAACCCCCTCCGTGTAAGGCGTGCCAAAGTAATTAGCACCCTCGTGCATCTTATACCCACCCTTTCCCTTTCCACCCCTCTTCTCCCGACTCCTCAGGTCGTCAGTGCTCGACGACTCATCCTCATCCTCATCAGAACCCGGGAACCCAGCAAACCCACCGCTCCTCGTGCCCTTGAGCTGCAGCCTCACGCCCTGGACGCTCTCACGGCTGGGATCCCTGTCCGCGAAATTATGCGGCACGAACATGACACTCGACGCACTCGTGTGCATGAGCGTGTTGGGTATGTCACCAGAGTGAGGCACGTGGTGACTCCCAACGTTGAAGTACACCACCAGGTCCCCGTCATACTGCCCATCCTCCTCCTCCTCCCCCTCCCCACGATCCAAAGACTCCCCGTTCGCAATCCCGCTAAAGTCAACAAGCGGGTTCAGCGTGTCGAGGAAACTAAGCGGGTCCGCAGCCCGCGGCTCCTCGTCCTTGCGCCGCACAACCCACACATCCCTCTCAGCCCAGCGCGCACTGCCACCCAGCGACGTCGAGTTGAGCACCGTCAGGTGTGGCGTGTTGCCCATCCCGGTGCCCGAGACAACACGGTAGCCCCTCCGCTCGCCCCACGCGTTCTTGCCGTCAGCAGCGTACACGACGAACAACTCGGCCGAGTTCCGGGGCCAATCGAGTCCGGCCTCGTGCGTCACGGGGTGCTCGACGAGGTGCATCGTGTTGCGCTCCCTGACAAAGGGCTGGTCCCACGGGTAGCTCGTCGTCGTGGGCTCGACGGCGAGGCGGACCATGTCGTTTGCGGACCCGGCGACGTCGAGGTCGGCCTTGAAGTTGATGACGTGGTCGTGCAGCGACGACGAGAGGGCGTCGTGCACGCGGTGGCCGTACTCGTCTTCTGTCTTGTAGGCTGGGTTGCTCGCGTAGAAGGCGCCGTAGATGTAGCCTGATGCGCGGACTTTTACCTCGATTGCGCCGTCGAGGTAGAAGATGTAGTCGATTGTGTAGTCGTAGTTGCCGACGGTGGAGACGAACCGGATCGTCAGGAAGGTGTTTCTTGAGGCGGTGACGGAGTACTGCGCCGTGTGCCGGGAGAGGAGGTAGTCGGAGGTGAACTCGAAGATGCAGACGTTGTTGGGCAGTCTTTCTGTCTTACCGCTGCGGTGTATCTCCGTGTCGAGGTAGTCTGCGTATCCCGGGCAGTCGTAGCCTGGGACCAGCTCGAAGGCCATGGTGCCCATGCCGAAGAAGGCATCGAGGAACTCTTGGCCGCCAGCCATGGGGTCGTCGCCTGCGTAGTGTGCCAGAGCTTCCTGGAGGCTGAGCTCGTACATGACCCGCTCGCCCTTGAAGCGGATATCAAAAACACTGACTCCCGTAGCCTGGGTAGTGGTGAGATAGAACTCAAAGCCAAACCAGGACACGAATTTCTCCGTCTTGTCCAGCTTGTATCGAGGCCCAAGTGGCTGGATCGACACGGGAGGTGGGAGTTGACGTCCATCGGGATGCCCGTCAAAGTCTTCCGTATCAGTCCAGTGTCCGTCCCGGTTTGGCTGCGTCTTCAAGAAGCCACTCTCGGGGTCACGCATGGCACTGCGCAGGTCCTCCACACTATCAAACATCTGGCCGTTGTAGAACCAACTTCCAACCTCCCACTGGCTAACATCTTTACTCGCATCATCAACGCGGACATAAAGCCCCTGAGGAAGCAACGTGCGACCGGAGCTTCCCATCCCGGGCCTGAAGAACTGTATCCACCCAACCACTAGGTCGGGCTTGAGGCGGACGAACCGCGGGAAGGCCTCCATGGCATCCGGGTCAAACGGGTCTTCCCGGTTCACCTTGGCACCGAGCAGCGCGGTCGTGATATCCGAGATGTTTTCCGCCAGCGACATGGCGAAGCGGGCGCTGGCGGCAAAATCGGCCATCATGTTGGGAACCGAGTGGCGGCCCGAGTTGAATGGATAGACCAGCGGCTGGACGGTCGTCTGCGCCGAGATGGGGAGCGGTCCGACGGCATAGTAGCTGAGGAACGATCCCTTTTCTGTCTGGTGGGAGAGAACAACTTTGGCCCACCTTTCTGGCTTGCTTCTGTCCTCGAGGATGTAAGGCAGTGCATGGGACTTGTTCGGCTGCAATGTCTCGACTGAGACGATGAAGTTATCTGTGACACCCTTTGGTGTCTTGGTCAAGTTGAGATCAGACCACTCTTTCCAGAGGAAGCCGTATACTTCCTCGGCTTCTCCCCGAGAGAGATCTGACCACACATTTTGCCTTGGCGCCCTGAAGCGCTCTGGTGATGCCGATTCTACATTGACGTGCCGGCTGTCATCGCGAGCCGGCCCTAGCAGGAAGCCGGCGGTAAAGACGAACAAGAGCGCCGTAAAAAGTGCGATCAGTGACCTACCACGTACTTCCATAGCGATCAAAGGATTTTAAAAGAAAACTCGACTTGGCACATCGAATTGGCAAAGCTAATGGGATCAAATGTCGATTAAATTCAAGGACGGCAGGTTGTTTGCCCGTATTATGCGGAGATAAAGCTGATAAGCATCGGGCGGAGGAACTAATGACGTTCACGGTGCCACCACACACAGTAGGGCAAAAAAAGTCTTAGGACACATCCGTAGATCCCACCCACCCCTACGACAACCACCCAACTTTAACTATATATAGAGTTATAAGGAAATTAGTGAAGGACTATTAACTCATATTAAATTAATCGTTAGAGTCTTCTCTTTAATATCCTATATAGCTTCCCTTATATTTATCGACTATATCTAACCTCTACTTAAGTAACTAAATAATACTATTAATCATACCCTCATCTATTACCTACTATACCTCTTTTCTATATTAACTAAAATAAGCAATATTAGCTCTATTCTAAGTTAATTCTTATAAACTTAGGTACTATTTATTAAGTTCCTCTTCTAGAAGTTTCTATATATTTTTAATTAAGTTTAAATTAAGTAATTATAGAGGTTAATCTATTAAAGAGATTTTATAGGTTAAGATAAAATTTTACGCTACTTTTATAGTATAAATGTAAGTATTAATTGACTAAAAATTATATATATTATTATAGTAAAGTAAAAGACCTTTTTATAAGACTTATAAATATAAGTTTATAGTATATTTATTATATTTAGTTATTAGATCTCTTTATATTATAATTAAGTTACTTTAGCTAGTAATATATATAGTACTCTATAATATTACTATAATTATAGGCTTTATATTAGTTTTAAAGTTAACTAATTCCTTTTTATATTATTAGTTAAAGAAGCCCTAAACTTACTTTAGAGGTTGAAATGGATAATTTTAAATACTATATTTATTAGAGAAAACTACTTAGGAGAGGTAATATAGTAATTAAAGGATATATATAAGCGAATACATAAGAGTAAATTTTAAAATACTAATATATAATAACTACTTAGTATCTTAAGACTATAATATTACCTAGTAATAGTAAAGCTTCTTATCTTCCTTTAATAGTAGTATATAGTATATAGTAATCTAGTAGTGAATGTAAATTAACTTTAAAGCTTTATATATAGTAATATTGAATATATTAATATAAAGGTATTTTTAAATATTACTATATAAGAAATAGCTATCTTTAAGTATAAATAACTTCAACTAGTATAAAGAGTATTTATTAAAGTATATAGGATAACTACTATATAGCTTAAGAGAAATTGTATTATTATATAGGTATTTATCTTTCTTATAATAGATAGTTAACCTTATAATACTAGTTTTATAATAAATTTAAGTTAAAGATTTACCTTCTTTTAGTATCCTTAAAACTATACTAATTTAAGCTAGATTAAGTTTATAAGAATACCTATAGTTTAAAGTTATCTCTCTAAGAAATATATATCTTTTAGAAGCTATAGTTATTAATAGAGTGAGGTTTGAAGTTATAGGTAAGTATAACGCGAAAATGTGTTTTAAGGGTAGGGATATAACTATCCTAAGACTTTTTTTACCCTACTGTATATTACCTAGGTACCCTAAGGCTGAATGTATGATGCACTGTTCAATAAGCCCTAGTTAGAAAGATAGAATATAGTAAAGCGGGGGGCGAGGCTCGCGCCTAGGTCTAGGGGCTATACCTTCTCTACGTTTAGCAGTTACTTTAATAGGGCACTAGCGTAGACTACTATTATACTATATATACTTGATTAATAGGAGTTAACTTAATTTCGATTAATTAAATAAGAGATACGTCTTTATAGGTACTGTTTATATATAAAATAAAAAGCTAAGTATATAAAGCTACCTATTAACTATTTATATTCTTTAAGTTCCTCTACTAAGCTAGAACTATAGTAA